>MU623416.1:0-176131 GCA_025201765.1 Daldinia sp. FL1419
CACTTTTAATTTTATTAATTTATATTACTAACTATTTAATAATATTAATTAATATTAATAAATATATACATAAAATAAAAACAAAATAATAATAAAATAAATAATAATAAGGATAAAATTAATATATTATAATTATTTAAAAAAAAAAGCTATTTAAAAAAGATAAGTGGGAAACCTATCCTTATATAACAATAAATACATAAGTACTTCTTAAAGATCATATACCAGGCTAAAGACATAAGTCATTCAACCACCAAAAAATTATTTTCTTAAAATATATTATTATTAATAAATTATTATATATATTTATTATTTTATTTTTTTATTTTATTTTATTTTTTAAAAATTAATAAATAAATATATAATTTTAATAAAATAAATTAAAATTTAATTATAATAATTATTTTTAAAAATATATTATAAATTTTTATTAATTATATTTTTATTATAATTTATTATATTTTTAATTATATATATATTAATTTAAATTATTAAAATAATTATTATATTATTTATATTAAAATTAATATTTAATTATTTATTTTTAATATATTTTAATTAAAATTTTTTTATAAATTTAATTATATTAAATATTAATTATAATAAATTTAAAATAAAATAAAATAAAATATTATAATTAAATTAAAAAAAAAAATTTAAAAAAATTAAAAAAATATATATTATAAAAAGAATTATATTAAATTTATTTTTTTAAAATTACTTTATAAAATATTTATTATTTTTAAAATATTAAATTAATTTTCCTTTAAATTTTAAATTTTTAAATATTTATAATAATAATATATAAAATTTTTTAAATAAAATAAAATAAAATAAAACAAAATAAAATAAAATAAAATAAAATAAAATAAAATAAAATAAAACAAAATAAAATAAAATAATAAAATATTTATTATTATTATTATTCTATTTTATATTTTATATTTTAAATATTATATTAATATATAAATTTAGATATATGTAAGATTTTTGGCCTGGATTTTTGTACGTATTTTATTATATAAGTATAAGCTCAATTGGTACGTATTTTGAAATGGTACGTATTTTGAAATGGTACGTATTTTAAAAATAGATCGAAGTAGAGACCAATCCTTCTAGGCGATGCACCCAATAAAAACGCTTAGAATTGCGCATGGATGAACTTCCTCTCTCAGAAATAAGGTCAGACATAATATCCCTCACAGAGTTCGGGCATTCATTCTTAGCGCATCTCCAGGACCCTGGCAGCCCCGGCAGCCCTGGCTATGAGCTTATGAGGCTCAACTCACTTTAACAACAAATCTTTAAAATAAGAGACTTGAATCAGCAACTAAGACGTATAAATCGACATAATAGCAAGTTTACTTAAACGAGTAGCCAGTAAAATAAGCGTTCGTTACATGTCATTTCGTACGTCTTTTTCTTCAAGTCATCCACAGCGTTATTACGTGTATTAAAGTTGCTAAAACGGTAGCAAAATCTCCCAACCAAATCGAATATAACCATCACGACGCCTAGTAGACTTATATAGGGGGGATTTTAAAGGACCGATAGAAGGATACAATTCTAGCAATACGTAAAGCCCATATTCCTACATTGATAGATCTGAAACTGGCCTCCTAGAAACCTAAGACGGTAAACACGCAAAGATTCCAAGATTATAGTAACTCTCATCTTCTGCCTAAGTCGTAATTAACAGCCAAGCTAAATCCAAATGCGACCAATAAATTTCAGCTCGTCGTATGTACTACCAACCATCCCATGTTCATTTCGTTACAACATTATGTACTTGGCGACTTTCTTTCTTAAATCTGATCCTTATTCCCCAACCCGTCGTTACTATAACCCAGATATAAGATCAACTTTCCCAACATCACAGTACGATGTTCGTTTCAGCTCCCCAGCAAAATATCAATCAGCTCTTGAAGCAGTTGAACCTGCCAAAGCTAAAGCGCCATGGCCCTCGGTGTACACCGTGTCGGCCGGCAGTAACGTTCGTGCCAAAGTGGCGACCGCCGAAGCTCTTTGAGTAGAAGAAGGGCATTATATCAAGCTCGTGTATGACTATTGCACGTATTAGATCGTCTAACTCGACAAGTGTTGAAGGGACTTTGGCTTACTAGTTTAATCTTGTTTTATAATACTTTTGGATGTAACGTGAACGACTTGGCTAGTTTTAACAATATTCAGCGAGAAGTTGGCTCGCAGACAAAAGATTTCCACGGGGGATTAAATAAAGCAGGAATAAGAATGTTCCAGTTTCTGATGTTACATTTAATTAGGTACCTATTGGGAGGAGTCCAATATCAAGGAATAGTTAATTCGTACAAGACTCTAGACTTGGACGCATTACGTCACACGAGAACAAAGACTACTGAAACTGGGACCAGCAACTTGAGTTGATTGGCTTGGCGAACTTGGCGGGCCGCATGATTAGATAATTCTCTAAAAAGGTCTTGGCAGTAGCACAGCCACGACTTGGACGTCTAACCTTATTTCATCTAGTGTCACATCCAAAGCGCCACATCCGAATACCTCCTCAAGCCACAAACTGCCATAGCAGAGATTTCATTCATTCATTCACCTCTATCCCAACCTGCAGGACTAGATGCATCCTATTCCTAGTATGTACCCATTAGTTAGCTAGTTCATCTACCAACATTCTTCTATTTCCCCCATAAGTAACCTAATAGTCACATGATGGCCATGCTTTGACTTCTCACACCACGAGTCCACGACCGGCTATCTCTTCCGTTCGCAATTCCACGCGCTCCCCACCAGTAAGACTATCTCGGATGCTAAATGCCGCTTGACCATGAGCTGAGCACGAAAATCGGAAATGATTGGCTTAGATCCTAGCAATATGTACTTAGCGACAGCAAAAACCCGACCTCTCGCATAGCCTTATGATACCCAAGTAGTAATACAAGGGTATGGTCTAGTCCTACAGTCCTGTAACTAAGAGAATCCTTCGAGAACCCCCTTTCAGTCGAATTGAAAATGAATTGATGAATTGCTTTTCTCAAAATCTTTCGCCCCCCTCTGGGAATACATGCTCAAAGTATTCGTGCACGAACCAATGACTTAACCTAGGTGCCTAACGAGATGTCAAGCGACGACTTTTCAGGTTGGGCTATCCGCCGCAACAATTCCTGTGTAGGAGAGGTCGACTGCGGCGAGACGAGAGCACCTTTTCGCGCGTGTTGCCCTTCGTCGACAGCATGTCCGAGCCAATACAACGTGGCTTGCTGCCCATTCGGTCAGAATTGCACGGCCGCAGCTGTCGAGGCCCCCCGGTGCGCCAACGGATCGTGGGCCATGTTTGATAATGGAGGTTACTTTTGCTGCGAAAAGGGCTATATAGGTTACAATTATCAAGGGACCGACGGATGTTCCAGATCGGGGTTTCTTCTTCCAGACGACGCAGTACCGCTTGCCGAGGTTACGCAAGGTAAAGATTCATAGGCCATAGTAGACTAGGTGCCTAACCTATCGAAGCCACGGTTACACTGACCTTATCCGCTCTATCTCTAGTCAGTATATCCTCAAGTGTTTCTTCAAGCGCGACATCGATATCGCCGACGACAGCACCCGAGCCAGCCTCTCAATCAAGCACCGATTCAAATTCGGCCTCGACCTTGAATAATTCAGCCCCCGTGGGCGCGATAGTCGGAGGTGTACTTGGAGGAATAGCGTTTCTAGTAGTCGTAATCATAATATTATGGTTTATCCGCCGCAAAAAAGCTCGGGAAGAAGGTGCTATGGTAGAAGGGTTTATACTGAACCAGGAACCCCCAAAGGGACCAAGCAATGAGAAGTACGCAGCGACGGTTACACCCGGTCGAGTAGAGATCGACGGCAGCTCTCGAGTTGAATTATCTAATGACGCCGCTACGAGGTATGAGTTAGCTTAAAGTTTGTGTGTTAGCGAAGGTCGGCGAATTTATATACAACACGCAGGAGAACCGGCGGGTTGCAGGTCGGAGACGCCACAGTCTCACAGAAAAGATTTTTGTGTTAGGTCAGTCAGACCGGGGTCACATACTGCATTCCAACGATAGAGTATCCCGTATACATATCATACTCTTCACGCACAAAGTCATTGATTCTTATGAGTATTTTTAATATACCTATTTAGAAGGTCGTCCGCGGCCATATTTCATCACTCATTAGACTTGAAGCAAGTTGAATAATACCCAGTCTTGTTACAGCGCACTGATACTCGTATGAAATTAGGCGATATTTATACGTTATCAGAGTCAGTTAATCCCAATCTCAGTGATACCAGTTTCATGGATGCCTTGTCATTCATCATGAAGGTCTACAATATGTCTTGTCGATCTGTAACGGGTTGAGTAATAAGTGATTCTCATTTCCTACCTAGGGAGCAGCGAATAAGTTTCCCTACCAACAGATAATACTATCATACCCGCCTATCGGTATCGTAGGGTTTTGTTTATCCATGTTGCACAAGAATAAACTAGGAGTTGGACAGCGGATTCGAACCCCGGAGTCGATCATCGCACGCTCGCAGATTCCAACATAGTGACTGACTAAAAATGGCAATAGAAAATCCCACAACACGTGAAGAGTCTTCTACGTGTCGTAAAAGAAGAACCAGGTCATGTCGACTTACAATTAGGTATCGTAGAGGCGACATAGTTAAGCCTTTACCTACTATAAACCCGAACGAGAGAAAGAAAAGAACATTTCGCAGAACCAGTAACTATTTAGTCACCATCCCTTGAAAAGAAAAGTCCATGACAACCGGCAAGGAACCCCACCTAGTATCGATTCGAGTCTTCGGTATACAGCGTGGTGTTGTTTCACAAAGGGTCTTTTTGATCCTGACTAAGAGGAGAGGCTTGAATGATATTCCCCGAAGCATCGACAAAGGCCAATTTTCCGATCTGACCATCCACCAGATATCCATACCGATTCTCAGACAAAATAGATCCGGCAAGCAGCATATATAGTACCCTCCAACGCACGTCGGTAGTTGCTCGGGTCCGAAGAGGCGCAAAAAGAATCCACACCAGGACAGAAATGCCTTACGTGTGCCTCATTACGCGTAGCGCCGTGCCCTGCCCATGGGGCCGCAAAACATGTCTTTCTTTGAAATGTCCCCGGTTGTTTCTTCTAAGCTCATCGAGAATAGAAATTGCGTGACCAAGTCCCTGGCCTCGGTAGATTAGTGCCCGGTCGAGGAACCCACGAGTTGCTGGTGGCTCAGCTCGCGACGTAGGTACCGCATTACGCCATCACCAGCCGAGACCAGAGACAGGGCCAAAAGAGCAAACAACCATCTTCAATGAGATTTCCTCGAAGAATTTGGGGTCGTACAGCTTAGTTTGAATGGCCAGCGTCTGTCGGCTTCTTCCGTCCATTTATTTATGTAATTGGCATGTATTGGATGATATGATGTGTTGCATATGAGCTCGTCGCAGGATAATTGCTCACTTGTTTGCGTACTTTACGCGTAACAAGTCCTGTTGGTTTCAAATCCGCCTTTGGCGCAGCAATGGCGAGGTGAGTAGATGAAGAAGCTCCTCACAACTCTTTCTCCTGAATACGCAAACACCTTGGTGGGTAAAAGGAATTGTGAAATGCTCTGTATAAATGTAGCATCTTCCACAATGGATTTCTCACTTGGCAACAAAAGATATTCCTATATCGTCACACGAGGAACTTAACAATTATTATATATATATCATCTTACATCTACCAAACTACTACCTTTCCGACTCTTTTTAGAGCCGATACATCTTCAACTACGACCACAGAAAACATGCTCTTCAAAACTTTCTCGCTCGCGGCCTTGGTTGCCGTTGCCCTCGGCTTGCCTGCACTGCAGCCTAACGTAGACTCGGACTCAGCACCGACAAGTCTACCTCATCCAGGAGAAGGCGGGGGTGATAGGCCTACCTTTACCGGACCCCCAAGCGGCTTCCCAACCAATTTCCAGGGTGGTTTCCCAAGCGGCTTCCCAAGCGGCTTCCCGAGCGGCATTCCCAGCGGCTTCCCAACTGGCCTCCCGAGTGGTTTCCCGAATGGATTCCCCAGCGGAATCCCAACCAGCCTTCCAAGTGGCTTCCCGAAAGATTTCGCCAACGGCCCCCCCAATGGCTTCCCTAGCGATTTCCCTGGGAGCCTACCGACTGGGTTCCCTACTGCCTCGCCCAGTGGATTCCCTAGCGGATTCCCTACTGGTGTTCCAACTGGCATCCCAGCAGGCGTCCCTACCGGCTTTCCTTCGCCACCCTCTGGTATACCTTAGAGGAATATTCAAGAGGTAGCACTAAGAGTTGCCGCAAGTAGACATTGTTGGTCGAGGAGGAACAAGCTTAATGTCAGATCTTGATTTGTATGGATTCGGTTCCGGTGGCCCCTTTCTGTGACTCTCGTTTGCATTAAACATTCTTGTACTCCAGCTATTTGGGCATATTAGGTATACTTGCATGTTGGATTTCTTTGGTGGCTGTCGTTCGTTATTGGGATTATCTACGTATGGTAGGGGAGTCGGGGGCAGGCGTCGTCTAGAGCTAGTCTCAAAATATCAGTATTGCATTACTGATTCAATAAGAATGTAGACCAGTCTTCTAAATCAATCGCCGTATATATGTGACTAGATTCGGTCATCAATACACTGTGATATCATTACCTTCTACCTAATGGTAGTTGGAGCTTCTATGAGGCAGAAAAGAAGGGGGCTAATTTAAGAGGTTACGGCCAGTTTTAGATTAGAACTGTGTACGGGGTAGCATGAGTATCTAAGGCTTGTGCATATAAATGACGCTTGCGCCAAATATGCAGTGGGAACGGTTATGAATAATCCTGCAGCTCTTGGCCGGCAGATTGGACACATGAAAAGAAAAAGAAAAAGAAAGAGAAAAAGAAACGCCAACCGATTCGCTTCCCGTTCTATTCTAGCCCTACCCTACACTTTGTCGACGCCTCGACGCATACAAATTGTTTTCCGCTCGGAAACAAAGAAAACGTTTGAGCACTAAACATCATCCGTTGATAGGGTTCAATTTAGAAATCTTTCTGTGTCGCTACTAGGGCTGACTCGAAGGCTTCGGCAAACGCGACACAGTCCTCGAATGAGTTGTACAATGGTGCAGGTGCGACGCGGATTACATTTGGCTTCCTCTCGTCTACGATGACGCCGCTCTTCTCCAACTCTTTCATAACAGGATTTAGAATATTGTCTGCTAGCAACAGACTGAGCTGGGCGCCACGCTGATCTGGATCGGACGGTGTGATAATTCTAAAAAGCTGCTTGGCATCTTCCGACAGGAGGGAGAGACACTGCTCGAGAAATGCCGTGAGCCTCTTGGATTTCCCACGAAGCGGCGGGACCCCGCCAGCAAGCTCGAAAACCTCTAGAGAGGCGCTAAGACTCGTAATGTCGAGGATACTAGGGTTGCTCAGCTGGAATCCAGCCGCTCCTTTTACGGGGTGAAACTTGGTCTCCATCTGAAAGCGTGTTGCCTTGTCATTTCCCCACCAGCCCGATAGTCGCTTACCGTATCCCCTCTCGGGTTCCTCGTCGGTGATGGCCGTGGTCACTAAGCTGTTGCGCGAATTGATAAACATACCTCCTATGCAACCCGGGCCACCGTTGAGGTATTTATACGTGCACCAGGCAGCGGCGTCCACATCCCAGTCGTGAAGGTGAAGGGGGACATTTCCTACCGCGTGTGCCAGGTCCCAGATGATAAAGATGTTATGCTTGTGTGCAAATGCGGTGATAGTTGGGATATCCAACAGCTGACCGGTATAATACTGAACGCCGGGCAACAATATCAACGCCGTATCTGAAGCATGCTTCGAGATGATGGACTGGATATCGTACGTGGTGATGAGAGCGTCCTCCGAGTAGGGAGACTCTACCGTCACCATAGAGGTGCTTGGGGAGAGACCATGGTGGCGGATCTGGCTCAGTACGGCAAACTATCACGTCTCAGCGAACGCACGTCTGTCGTCATGTGGACCATCTCTTACATGATCGCTTGGGAAAGCCTTGCTTTCTAGGATGATTTTGTGCTTCCCCTTTGGGTCCGGATGATAGAAAGCAGACATCAACAGATGCAGGTTTGCTGTAAGGGTCTGCATAACGGCCACTTCTGATTCATCCGCACCGACTATGGAGGCCATCAATTTGGCAGCTCGGGCATCAGCGTCGAGCCATGTCGGCAGAGGAGAATCGTCAAGAGGCTTGAAGTGCCCCTGAACGCCCTGGGTGGACCAGGTTTGGAGATACTGGTTGATGCGAGTCGCAGTTCTTTTGGGTTGCAGTCCGAGAGAGTTCCCGCAGAGGTATGTACATGCGGTTGTCTCGTCGGCTGGGGCGGGATCGTTACGATCTAAGGAAGTTCAGTACGAGTAACAGTTCTCGGTCGCTACAGACCAGAAAAGGCAGTTCACCTTGCTGCGGTTGTTTCTGTTGCTGTTGCTGCTCCAGCGTAGTTCGTTTAATATCAGCCTTAGTGGGGACATGAAATTCGTCCCTCAAATGGCGGAGATCATCCTCCCTATCCAAGATTTCAGCCTGAGCACGAAGATTGGCAAAGTGCGATTGGCCGGATGAGGCGCTCATTCTAAGTCAGAAACCTCGAAAATAGTAATAAAAGTTACTTTGTATATTTTGTACAAAAATTACCAAATGTGGTCCGCACGCGGACTTAGTTCGAAGGATAATAAAACTAACAATAATGTCAATAAAATCGCGGTCGCTTGTTGTTTTTCGGAAGTGGTTAGTTAGTTGGGTAAGTGGTGAGTTACTTCCCATCAGTCCGACTTTGAATTTTCTCTAAATTTCTCTCGATAAGCCCCGCGATCTGACTCCAACCCTTGCGTAACCTGCGTACATTAAGGTACGTAGTAGGTAACTTGCGGCTTTGCGGCTTGCGGCAGTGACAACCTTGATCCCAGATTTGGTAGGTGGGGTAAATAATAGAAAGAATTGACGGGATTGGGGCGATCGACTGCAAGCAATTACGTCGTTTACCTAACGCATACCTAACGCAAACTTAAACCGAGACCAACTTTCGATTAAGCGAAGAAAAAGTTTAGTCATGATCCATTTAAAAAAACAAACCGATCCAACTCACTTACGAGACAGAAATCCAACGAGCCGGCCTACCTGGATGCGAATATCCGCAACGTGTCCATACATTATGCAGAAACCATACAGAAACCACATAGAAACAGCACCCACCACATAAGTTGGGGTTGTACAAATTGGTTAACAAGCTTTGTTAAGCTTTTCTGGGCAGATCGGATATATTACGCTTCGGCATAAAGAGCATGAAGGAGCATGTAGCCATATATGGCGGCATATGAGCAGCATATAGCAGCATATAGCAGCATGTAGGATCATGTAGAAGTATACAAGACTGTACCAGTAGCTGGATCGACGCTGCAATGCAACAACGGCTTGGCTTTTTTTTTTCCATCTGTTCAAATAGACAAATATCGCGAATAACGTTACGGCTAGTTAGATAAATTGACAATACGAATTCCGCCAGTCGCCTCACTACTAATTTGCAATTAACATTGATCATTGCGTGGCCCTCCTTAATTACTCTCCATCTCGCTCCTCGTCGCCCATCGGCAAATCCAACCTTGGCAGATAGGGCGCCGTACCTTTGAGGTAAGCAACCTTTAGGGCGAACGCCAATAGAGCGGTTCCAACCGAAGACTGCAATTATTTGCATGTCCCTTACGGCCCGTCCCTGGATTCATGAATGCCACATGCCTCGAACATGTTCCCTGGGGCTGTCTGGGTATGGGTAAATGCTGGGCCCCCCTGAACCGAGAGGTAATGCATATGCGTATCCTCGGATCATACCGTGAGATCTTATCTACGATGATGAGACGGAAGGGGCTTCTAGTCTATGGTCGAATATGTATGTAGTCCTGGATGAAAAAGGCTGAGAAGACCTAAAGCCTGAAGGGTTCCTTAGGTAGGTACGCATGTAAAATCGTCTCGTATTATCGACGTTGGCCGTTTCACAACTCCACACTCGTGGCGGTGCTTATCTACGATTCAGGGGTAGACTGCGTTGTGCAGTACGTACAACTCCAGTTTTGATATGCGTATAGTCGTTGATAGGAGGCTACGGCTTGCTACAGGGCGAAAACGTGGAACAGAATTTAAAAATAGACCTGTACCGGACCGTAATGATCGATCGATAAACACTGCGTAATCCCGACGACTGGCCGTCCTGTCTCTCTCCGTCTCCGTATTGCTCGTGAAACTTTAGCTTACCGTAGTTACCGTAGATTAATTTTAAAGATTATTTCCCCTTTTTCTCATCCCCCCAGGTTGCCACGAAGCAATATGTTGAGCAATGAACCGATAAGGCGAGCAGCACGCCTTAAGCTCCCCGTCTTAAGACTTACCATTCTTGGAATTGCGGCAGAAGCTGCCGGCATAAGGTTGCTTACGTTAGGTAATTTGAACGAACGAACATCAAACACAACTCCCTATCCTGGACGCGGCGATGGCAACGGATGATTGTCCCTGCAGTGTCACCTAGTACAAGAGTATAGTGAAGCATTTGTTCCACTTGGGCTCCGCAAAAAAAAGGAGACGATATTTTTCGTTTCGAGATCTCAACCGGTTCTCATGACGTTGTTTTCGGAGGATATGTCGCCATGAAAACTGAGGGAACCCCTTAACCCAAGTAAACGGGGTGCTTGACCACTGACCTCACGACAAGTTTAGTAATGAGAAGTCGAACCCTGGGACCGTCAATATGCACCGGCAGGCCAAGAGAGAGTTGTTGAGCTATCACGAGGCCTTTAGAATCGCCTGGCGTCAAATCGGCTGACCTCGTGCTGCTCCATTGGATTCGATAGACGCTGCTATCAAGTAATATGGGGGTAATAGAAAATAAGAATCGCAGCACTTTTACGTGTGCGGTTCCTGAATGTAGCTGAATGACACCGTCGAAATCGCGGGGCAGGTGGATCTAAACCAAGTCATCCGAGAGGTGCAGAGCCGGGGATAACGAGCTATGCCTTATGGGGTTATGCTAAGAGCCGGTACGCGTTACTACCCATTTTTGACTTACGTACAAGGTACCCGCAATGTACAGTACTTGCTCGCACATCAATGTACTTGGCGATGTACCTTTGTAATTGATGTCTCTAATTCCATCATTTTTACCTGTAATTCCAGTACTTAGCACTAAAAGGTTGATGTACCCAAGCTACTTGGTACATGTAATTTTTTTCAGTGACCAGGTCCGCTTCCAGTTGATCATCAGCTAATTCGAAATTTTCTCTCCCTTCAGCTTCCCGAACCATCCAGAGCCAATTCCATTTTTACGTCGTTTCATCATTCTTCAACTCAATAGCGATAGGTATTGCAACATCCATTGGGTCATTGAGTATACGAGTTGCGCCACAGCCCGTTTTGGGATCTTCCCCATGTAAGAGGCGGTAAAGATCACATCTAAAATAAGGTCTAAAGTTATTGATGCACGAGCTTAATGCGATGAGCCACTATCTACTATCAGAGGGACGAATCTGAATTAGACGGTATCCCTTATTCTACGGCAGTCAGTGTGATTCGTTCTATCATATCCTCTAAGATCTCCTCTCTAAGGGGTAAGGAGTTAAAGAGATAAGGAGGGAAAAAAGAGGTGAACTGGCGATTGATAGACGGGATCAACATGCAACATGTTACAGACGAGACCCTAGGACTATCATTCCGGTCAAACAAAAATGATTTGCATATTACCTTACCTAGGTACCTATCCGGAGGAGGGAGATCACATTGCCATTCATGTAGGTAATTTCTAAGAGCTTACTCTTACTCATCTGCTGAGACGGATGGGTCTGGCTCAATATCCTATCCGGACAAACTAAGAAGAGAGCAGACAAAAAAAAAAAAAAAAAAAAAAGTTGGGGACGCTGTGTCGCGATGTATACCGCGTACCTCGGAAGTTATGGATACTTGGTTTACCCCAGAAAGATTCCCAGAAAAGAGAAAGTCCCAAAAAGGTACCTCGTGGCCTCAATGTCGAAATCCGCCTCGAATAGCCGTCGGTACTTGTTACGGTCAATAATTGTCCAGGTTCGTCCAAGTTTGTAAGAAATTTCAGACCGTTGGATCGCATAGTAGATCCATCGCGATCCACTAAACCCCGGTCCGAGACGACATGTGATGTCGAAGGTATTTTTTCCAACGAGTTCTGGATGCTCTGGATGCTCGCCGCATGGCTATTCCCTTGGCTACGGGTGACCCGTGTCACCGCTAGGACCAAAGTACCAACGGCATACAACTCCAGGCGACCCGGTACTCCAGCTATACGGATTTTCAGGTACCCAGGCCGTTGGGCCAATGGGGGCTACGCGTTCCGCCGGTTCCAGTTAGCTGCATCATTAGCCTCTCGTTTTGTTCCATTTGCGTTCACCGTGATGAAAGAATCTTCGATTGGTCTTCTTCTACTGGTTCTCTTCTATCCTTCCAATGTGTCTAATCCCCAAAGTACGATACTAAGTACAATACTAAGTACAATACTAAGTGGAATTGGAATACCAAAGCGATACCCTCAGATTTCGGGTTTCGAGAACCGTATTGTACATGCCCCCCGAAAACCCCTGCGATGCTAAACTTGTTAATTGCAAGGATTATCCGTCACAGAGGCTGGATCGAGCTTCTCAACGTACAGTGCATACTGCGTACGACCAGTGTCGTCGTTGAAAACCCGTAAAAACGTGTTTTCTCCTAACTACCTATGTTACTTATGTGTAATAGCTGCTGACGGTTTGTTCTCCTTATTTTGAAACGGACAATATATAAGGAGCTAGTGGTTCCTCCTTTTTTTTGAACCTCACGATCGTCATCAATTTGCGTCGACTATGGACGAAAAGACAAATTGGGTCTGAATCGCACTTTTGACTTTGAGCTATCCAAATAGTCTCTTAAAACTTACTACCCTTAGATAATTACCTCCTATCCTTATCTTTCCCGGATTTGATTTCCCGGAGTCCCCTATCTTATTTAGCTTAATCTTGCCCCGTCATTATCTTTGCCGCCCACCGTCATCGTATATCAGCGCCGCAACAGGGCTGTGCCTGTGCGTTTATCTTTCCCCTACTTACTCTTTAATACATGCCCCCGGTCTAACCCAATATAGATTTTCTATACTCTCGGGAAGCTCGAGAGGACGTGTAACCTCCAACGACAATATCTTGTAAACGAGGACTTTTGATTTAAACCTCGTTACCGCGCTATTTCCAACTCTGTCCGAAACCTTGGACCATCGAGGTTTCCTGCATCATCTTTATTAAGGTACCACTTCCATACTTGCGGCCAGTTACGGTGACCAATCAGCCGTGCGGCCGACCACACCTCCAAGGTTGCTGTCGTCTTTTTTGTATTTACTGTAGCATTGCATATACAATACCTTCTTATACACACGCCTCTCTAACCTACGAATCTACATCTCCAACTCTAAACTAACACGCGAAGGCAGATCTTGCTGCTCACCCTATAAGTCGACCAGTCTCCTATCAACTTAATTGTGGATCCGTGCGTCCGTTAAGTTAATTCCGGAGCAACTCTCTTGACGCTTTGTCGGTACGTCTCTTATTGTTCAGCCTGTTTGTGTTTTTTATGGTATTAGTTTCCTTATCAGGAGCGTGACCGTCGAACAATGGTTCTCAACACTACCCGAAGTATCGAGCGGTGAGGCACACTCCATATTATCACTGGTCGGTACAATCCGAGTCACGATAACGGCATTCGTGTTTTCAAATTCCTAATATTGTGCTGAGCCGGCCTCACTTGACCTGCCGATGCTTTGCCACCCCTGTCAGGTGCAATATAGAATCTGAAAATTACCGATCCCGTTTCCTCTCTCATGATACTACAGCAATCATATGGTCCCTTACTTGCTCATTGTAACCCAATGCCAATGTCTGGGGTAGTTCCCTGAGCTCAACAAGAGGATACAAGAGGGTAATTACTATACACGGCAATGACGCCTTCTGCGCTACCCTTCGATAATTATTCTATATAAAAAATCATCTCTTCTCCCCTCGATCCCGCTCCTGTTTTGTCTTCATCCTATCCCTTTCCATGGTGGTCCTGAGCCTTTCTGTGTGCCTTCATCTTTTATCATTTCCACCTTCCGGGTTATAAGCCGCTCGGTTCCTCGTCTACGATATGGTAGTCAAGATGTTGACGCTTCAGACGACTGACCTGCCTTTGGATAGGTTCCCCCAGTACTCGGATCCGTTTGAGTCGTTCGAGGTCATAGAATCCAAAACTCAAATCATGACGACCAACGGTGTCGCTCCGAGCCCGAGCCCCGTCCCAGCTAACAAGTTGCTGGGCAAGGTTCAGGGCGCCGAACAAGTCTCTCGACACCCTTCACCCCAACCCACTCATTTCTCGGTCCCTCTAGGGACTATAGGTGGTAACGGACACAGGATTCTACGCTCTGCTACCGTAGGATACATTGCTCCCGAATTCAAGGGACGTGATGAACAAATAAAACAAGGTCAGTCACGAATTCCTCCTACACACCCATTTTTTCTAACACGTAACAGTCAAGAACATTATTCTTAAGCAAGGATGGATCCCCGAATCACATCTTGATGAGCAAGTTTCGTGGTTCTACAACGAGCTAGGCATCGACGATGTCTACTTCCAGATGGAAAGCGCCGATGTGATCGCAACCCATATCACTTCTATGTACGCCGCCAAGGTTGCGGCTTACGCCCGCGTGGATAAGCGCGAAGAGATCCGCTTAGACATGGAAGCTACTGATCACGCCATCTATATCGACACAAGCGAGCCTGGTAAGAGCTCGTTACACGGCCCCCGTTTTGAAAACAGGCTCGAGTCAAAGTACCTAGACAACGTGGACCCCGGTAAACGCTTTAGGGTCGAGACGTTCCGTTCTCCCGGCACCATTTCGAATGATCCTTCTTCCAAGGCATCTCTACGATGTTACTTCGTATACCAGTGCCAGTTTGTGGATCCGAACCCGGAGCCAGGCGAGACGCGCCTTGAGATTATTAGCGATCGCATGTTTCTGACGAAGGCGACTAAGAACACCAAGCAAATCTATGGCGACATCATCCAGCTTGCCGTTACTAGGACTGGCCCCGTTATCGAGGTATTCGACATTGAGGGTTCCGAGGAGAAGCGTTTGGTCATGGCTTTCCGCTCTCGTACCGCCAGGGGTATCTTTAGCGCCTTGAGCGATCTCTACCACTACTATGGTGTTACGAGCACCAGGAAGTATGTAGAGCAGTTCTCCAATGGCATCACAGTCATGAGTATTTACCTAAAGCCGGCAACGAACCTGGAGGCCAAGCCCATGCCGATCGAGCAGTCGATTCACCAGATCACAAAGGAGATCTCCCTCCTTTACTGCATACCCCAGAACAAGCTCCACTCCCTATTCGCTTCTGGTGCGCTGAGTCTACAGGAAACCATCTACGGCCACTGTGTCTGGGTTTTCGTTCAGCACTTCCTCAACCGCCTGGGTACCGAATACGTATCCATCAAGCAAGCTTTAGATTCCAAGAACCCGGCTCACGTGGAGATTCTATCCAAGCTGAAGCGTCGTCTTCGTACCGAAACATTTACACCGGATTACATCCTAGAGATCATCTCGTCTTACCCTAACCTAGTACGCCTACTGTATGCCGCGTTTGCCAGCGTACATCTAAGCGTCGGTCCCGGTTTTGAGAAGAGCATAATTGCGCCGACACCGGCTGTAGAAGTATTATCGGATGCCCGACTAAAGGAAGCCATTACCCGAGAGGTTTCTAATGAACACGAGGAGATGGTGATGACGGCCTTCCGTATCTTTAACAATGCTATCCTCAAGACCAACTACTTCACACCCACGAAAGTAGCTCTCAGTTTCCGTTTGGACCCGTCCTTCTTGCCGGAGATTGAATATCCCCGACGTCTGTACGGCATGTTCCTCGTGATTAGCGCTGAGGCCCGCGGTTTCCACCTACGTTTCAAGGACGTTGCCCGAGGTGGTATCCGAATCGTCAAATCCCGTAGCAAGGAGGCATACAGCATAAACGCCAGGAACCTCTTTGATGAGAACTATGCTCTCGCGAGCACTCAGCAGCGCAAGAACAAGGATATTCCCGAAGGCGGCTCGAAAGGCGTGGTTCTCCTCGACGCAAAGCAGCAGGACCGTGCTCGGGAGGCATTTGAGAAATACATTGACAGTATCTTGGATCTTCTCCTTCCAGCTGAGACCCCTGGCATCAAGAATCCGATCGTCGATCTCTACCGCAAGGAGGAAATTCTTTTCCTGGGTCCGGATGAGAACACTGCAGACCTCGTCGATTGGGCCACCGAACATGCACGCGCCCGTGGTGCACCGTGGTGGAAGTCTTTCTTCACCGGCAAGTCGCCCAAGCTTGGTGGTATCCCTCACGATGAGTACGGCATGACAACATTATCCGTTCGCGAATACGTCAAGGGTATCTATCGAAAGATGAACCTGGACCCCTCCCAGGTGAGGAAGATGCAGACTGGAGGTCCAGACGGCGACCTTGGCAGCAACGAGATTCTTCTCAGCAATGAAAAGTACACAGCTATCGTCGACGGAGCCGGTGTGCTCGTCGACCCTAACGGTATTGACAAGGATGAGCTCATCCGCTTGGCCAAGAAGCGTGTCATGATTTCCCAGTTCGATCTCTCCAAGTTGTCCAAGGATGGCTTTAGAGTCTTGTGTGACGACAGCAACGTCACACTGCCGACCGGTGAAGTCGTTCCCAACGGCACACCCTTCCGAAATTTCTACCACCTCAGGGATACCGGTCTAACAGACATCTTTGTTCCTTGCGGTGGCCGCCCCGAATCGATCGACCTTTCCACCGTTTCCAAATTGATCAAGGATGGAAAAGCCACAATTCCTTACATAGTCGAAGGAGCCAATCTATTCATCACCCAGGACGCCAAGTTGCGCCTCGAGAAGGCTGGTTGCATTCTATTCAAGGATGCATCTGCTAACAAGGGTGGTGTGACCTCTTCTTCCCTAGAAGTCCTCGCATCGCTTAGCTTCGACGACAAGGGCTTCGTTGAGAACATGTGCCACAACGCTAATGGCGAGGCTCCCGAGTTCTACAAGGCTTACGTTAAGCATGTACAAGCCACGATCTGCGAGAATGCTCGTCTTGAATTCGAGGCGATATGGCGAGAGCACGAACAGACTGGCGTGCCACGATCTGTGCTTTCCGACTCGCTCTCCCTTGCTATTACGACTCTTGACGAAGAGCTTCAGAGGTCGGATCTATGGGAGAACCCTAAGATCCGCAGGTCCATCCTTGCGGATGCTCTACCAAAGCTCCTCATCGAGAAGATTGGTTTGGACACCATCATTAGCCGTGTACCCGACTCGTATCTTCGTGCGATCTTTGGAAGTTACCTTGCTTCCCGTTTCGTATATGAATTCGGCAGCAGTCCTAGCCAATTTGCATTCTATGACTTGTGAGTTATATTCCGACTCTGACGTGATTGTATCTAAACTAACCTATCTTAATAGCATGTCTAAAAGGATGGCCCAGATCTCATGATTAACGACATCTTGCATATTGCTGGGAATTCAAAAAACGGGAATTCAAAAAAGGGGCTTGAAAATTTTGCATTTTTTTCCTGGTGGGGATATAATTATGAAAAACCGTCCGATAGACAGCATGCAGTGCAATGTCGTATAGTAGGTTCACGATGAACCAGAACAGGGCGAATTCATGACTTATGAATGATTTTGATCTTATTTATATGGCGTATGGTTGGGAAAGATTAGCTTTAATAGATAGGTCCCGGTAGCACCTATGGGCTACAAAAAACAGATTCCTAGATTCAATTTTCTTATACGACTTTGCAATCTTTTTTCATCAATTCAGACAAATCGTGAAGCGAATTATGAGTACAGTATACAGAATTCAAACGGCTTGATAAGGTTATACTCATCCCGTAGTCCATGAGCGAGCTTGTTAGTATTACTATTAGAAGATAGTTCAAGCTATTGGAAGATCAAACCCTTTCTTACAAGCCTAAGCTTCATACTCTGGATTGTTCTCGAGTCTTCATCCCCTGGATCTGATATCCCACCTCGCATGAGCCGCTATTCTCGACAAGTTCCTTGGTAATACCATTCTCGACAGGAACCACGGCAGAAACCTTACGATACCTCCGTCCCCGCCTCCTTTTCTCGCGATACAGCAACATGAAGCCAAAGATGGACATAGCCGCCGTCGCAAACGCAGCACCTAGCAGTATCGCAGCTAGGCATCTAGACGTCGGCAAGTGCGCCCTAGACGGAAATACCGGTCCCGGCTCCATCCTCCTGCCGATTATTTCTAGCGGCAAAGCCGTTTTCGGCACCGGATCCGGCTCTATAACAACGACCTCGGTGACCGTGACCACGGCCGTCACAACCCCTGTTCCTACCGCCTTACTGCTCCCCTCTCCCGCCGCTCCCGCCGCTCCCGCCGCAACACTAACCCCGACGCCGCTACTACTGCTCAGCACGAGCGGAAACACCTTTCGGAACACAGTCGCCGCGCGCGCCGGGTCCGATTCGGGAGGGACTTCGGCGGTCCAGGTATACGCCTCGAAGCGGCTGAGGGTCGAGCCGTCGAGCGTCTCGGTGTCGTACGCCGGGTCCCAGTACATCCAGACGGGGGTGCTGGACGGCTCCGTCAGGACGCTCTGGCACAGGCGCTGCGGGGACTGTCTGTCGCCGGGGCCCGTGGCGCTGGCGCACGTCCACTGGCCGGGGGGGCAGCACCACGCTTGGGGGTAGAGTTTCTGGACTTTGGCGTTGGGGAGGGGGCGGCTTTCGTTGTTGGTAGAACCGCGGGGGGCTTCGATGCCAATGCCGATGCCGATGTCGATGTCTTGTTCCTCGGCTGTGATGGTCGTCGTGCACGCTACCGTCCACCCCGCGAGACACTTATCTCCCGGAAACGCGGCCGTCGACGCGCTGCCTTCGTTCCCGCTCCGAGGCGCGCCGTTCAGCTCGCCCCACTCGTTGTCGAATAGCGCAAAGTAGTTCTCCGGCCAGCAGTCCGCGTTGTAGCCTACCCTCGAATCGGTCATGATGTCCTGCACCGCGAGACAGTGTTGGTTTGAGAGGGGGTGCGGGTCGTGGGCGGCCGTGTTCATCGAGTACACGAAGTACGATAAGCTCCGGCAGTAGACGGAGAAGGAACACGACGAGGGCATGACGCCTTGGGCTTGAGAAGGGGCGAAGGGGGTGGTCTGGGCAGGGAGGTGGTAGGTCAGAGTCGATAGAGCGCCGTCGGGGCCTCGCGTTGTTTTCGTGATGGCTGTCATGGCTAACGTCTCTTTTGGCCGTGTTGAAGTATTCCTCTACTCAGATTTGCGTATAATTGGACTGGTAGATATTGTATTATATTCGTCGTCTAACCGTCCAGGAACAAGGGACGAGAGGTCATTGAGACAAACTCAAAGGCACAGCGATGGATACATAATTGCTGCCTACCTATATAACAAATCCGAGACCACTTAAGCCAGTACCCGGATCAGTTTCAGCCCAATTGAAACACCCAAACAAACGCGGGAGCAGGCACAAATCACGCCAAATAGCGATCCGGTACCACGATCAAGAGCCGAGATCTGGCGGTTTGTATCCCCGGGTTTGTGCCTTCGCGAGCTGCCGTAGGGCCCCCATCATACGAAAAACGTGCTTCGGTGTACCAGAAGCAGAGACCCTAGGTTTCCTCGCGTTGTCCAGAACATGGCCAGGAGTTTTATGGCGATATCGTCAAACATAGTCGTGATATAGTCCACAAGTTTCACCGACTCGAAGAAGCGTCTGTCCTACTTCGTCAAATTACCCATTTCCGATTCCTGCTAATATACCCGATATATCAAATCCCGGCGTAAGACGCGACAATTCATCCTCGTTACCATCAAGCTTACGCGGCATTTTTCGAGCAGCTATCCTTATTCGGGGATCCACGTTATGCATCGTACCTCCATTCTAGAATGTGAAATTGGGAATGCCTCGATTAGTCGGGTATGTCTGTGATCGTATCTACATCGTACAAAATCCGACGCTTTTTCATCGCTAATATACATCATTGTACACCGAAGGGCCTTTGAAGCGAGCGCGGTCAGGGGGTTGGGTTCGGACAAGCCGTCTCGTAGATCCCAAATTAGCGCCTAGTTGCTTCTAGGAACTTCGCTTTTGTGGGAGAGTGTCTAAATTCCTCGCCGTCTACCTTTTACCTAATCCCCATCTGTAAATCCTATCCTGTATCTCCTCCCAAGACATCTGCTTTACGGAGCTGAACGAGTCTTGGGCTTCTTGTAGCACCACGGTTGGAGCACCGCTCCCCTTACCGCTGTTTCGCACTAATCCCCCTACGACCTGCTTCGCCACCCGGCGCAGGTCGTTGATCGTGAGGTTCTCGATCTTTCGGCACATCTCCTGGACTGGTACCTTACGGCCATGTACCTGAACCTGCCTACCTAGATCTTCTAGCTCGACCATTCGACTCTCCAAGTTCATCAGCAGACTAGAACGTAGCTGATTCTTGGCGCGGTTAACTTCGGCATGACCAAGGGCGGCAAAGCCGGTGTCCACAGTAAGCGCCCTCAGTTCTTGGCACATGACATCGAGCATGTGCTGCGTACGGCCAGGGACGCATTGAGCAGAGATTCCGAATAATCCGGAGTCTGTGTAAGAATGGTTGAAAGCGATGCACGACTCTACCCAGGCGTGCTGGTTGAGCACGTTGGTATACAGTCTCGAATACATGCCCTTTCCGGGTCCGCCGGCGGAGAAGGAACCACCGCCGCCGAGAAGCGTGTTGAGCGTTGCCAACGCGTAGATGTCTTCTGATGCGATTGGTAGTCCTTCGAAGGCAAGGTGAATATGAGTGAAAACGGGTTGGTTGGGGTTGGGGGAGGGGGGTTGTGGTGGAAGCGCGACGAAGCCACCAGTGTAATGGGAGGGCATGGTGAGCTCCTCCGTGGTTGGCGGGATTGCCGGAGTGCTAGAAACGGAGGCATTATGACTTGCGGAAGTAGAGAGATTTTTAAACAAGGGTAGTTTGGATAATATGCTAGATGACTGTGATGAGGAAGACGATGCTGAGGAGTGTGAAGAAGCCTCAGCCCCGGTGCTATCCGACGATAGCGAATCTATAGAAGTTTCTGATCCCGTCCGAGACAAGAGAGGTTGTCCCGGAGCTTTCATATCTCCGAAGAATTTGGATGCTAGCTGCACCGCCTCGGAATGCGGGACACCGGCAAATGCGACGACGGTCCTCTCGGGACGGTAGAATGTGTCCCGGTACGTTCTAACGACCGAACCGTTGATTTCCGGTATTCGTTCTCGAGGACATAGTAGAGGGTTACCGAGAGTGTTACCCTTAAACGCCGCCATATGAACTAATTCGGGCAGGATAAGCTCGGGTTTCTTCCAAATCTCGTTGATTTCGTACTCGGCCGTCAGCAATTCTCCGGCAACCTCTTCCTCCGTAATTCGAGGGTTCTGTATCGTATCGGCCAGAAGCTCGGTCGCCGTTGGAATAGCAGAGTTGAAAGTGGCGGCTTGGTACATCATGGACTCCCGAGAGGATACGCATTGTACGTTTCCTCCTAGGGACTCTACCGTTTCTTGGATCTCTTCTGCCGTCTTGTTTTCCGTGGAATGAAAGGCTAGTCGATCGACGATATGGCTCACCCCGCTCAAGTAATTATTCTCGAATCTCGACCCGCCTTCGATATATACGCCAACACCGGAGAAGGACCCCGGAAGGGCCTCCGAGGCGACTCGCACTCCATTTGGTAACGTCGTTATTCGATCGAGTTCCGTCGGTTCCTACTTGGCATTAATATATAAATTCGGGATCAATGGTAGAGCCGATAAAGACGACGACATGGGATTAGTAGCAAACCTTTGGCCTTGGCACGTTCACGCTGGCAAGCGTACGAGTCTGAAGTGGTCGGAACGCCCTAGCGCAAGTTCGCGCGGGAGAGGTAATACCCCTCTTTAGATATTTGGACGGGCAAGCGCGAAACATTCTGAGAATATTCGTTTTGCGACAAGACGTTTGACACGAAGAAACCGATGAGATTCGCCCGTGACGACAGAAAAGTTTGGGGCGAACCGGCTCTTATCGCTTATCGATTATCGACTATCTTATCCTTGGTCCGTGCTGTCATTTGTTCCAACGTGGACCTCTTGGCTATGTACCTGCGTACCTCATCTTATCTTATCCTCATTTTATCTTATCCAGATCACCAGATAACCAGCATAAGATATGAGACCGCCTACCTATCTTGTACCATTTCTGCCGTCTGCCCCTCCTTTTGACCTTCCACCTTCTAAAAGTTGAACGTTGCGATTCAGGTACTACTATCACCAAGCGCGCGCGTACTAAGCTTGGATAAAATTCAAAATGAGATCATAGTCGTGTCTTCATAATTAAACATGTCCCTCACCTATAGCTAATAGAGCTAGCCAATTGACTTATAAAAACCCCTATAAACCCAATTCCAATCGCTTCCGACGCATCTACAATGTCCAAGCCAACGCACCTCGAACCGTCCGAGCTGGGCACCAAGGAATAGTATGCAACCAATCTTGAGCCCCCTCCACTATACTATTCATCCTCCAGTCCAATCATCTAACGCCAACGCCAACAGCTGGGATAACCTTTACACAACCGAGATCTCCAACCACGCCCACAACCCCGCCGACACCGGAACCGTCTGGTTCGACGACTCGGACGCCGAGGCCAAGCTAATCGACTTCCTCTCCGACCCGGACTCCGAACTCCAGCTCTCCACCGAAGAAACCTCTTTTCTCGATCTCGGCACCGGGAACGGGTCCCTCCTCTTCGGCCTTCGCGACGAGGGGTGGCGGGGACGTATGCTAGGCGTAGACTATTCGCGACAGAGCGTCGAGTTTGCGCTGCGCATCGCAAAGTCGCGGTCGCAAGACCCGGATAAGGAAGACGAGATGCCGGTCGAGTTCCTCGAGCACGACATTCTCCAGACGCCGGCCTCTGCGCTTCTAGGTGATGCGCGGAAACCGCAGGGCTGGGATGTTGTATTAGACAAGGGCACGTTCGACGCGATATCGCTCTCGTCGGAAACAGATCCTATAAGCGGGCGCCGTGTTAGTGAATCTTACAGGGCAAGGGTTGCACCGCTCGTGCGCGATGGGGGGCTATTCCTCGTTACGAGCTGTAACTGGACGGAAGAGGAGCTGAAGAGCTGGTTCGAGGGTTCTAAAAAGGACGGCGAAGACCAGATGAGAGGATGGCGGTTTGATTTAGTTGGCAGGGTCGAATATCCCAGCTTCAGCTTTGGTGGCGTAAAGGGGCAAACCATTAGCAGTTTATGTTTTAAAAAAGTCGGGGATATTTAAATTATTATAGGGAGGTACAAACATATACATAGGAGTGAGCCAGGGAACCTAGGAGATACCCCAGTAGAGTTACATGTAGAACGACGAAAGAGCATCACTGCAACTGCGTTTTGACTGAGATCTATTAAACTCATCATGCTCTTTTTTTTCGTCTTTTATCATACACGAATCGAGCAATTTCCTAAGAAGAGGGCGCTCGATTAAGGGCTCTTGGCTCGAAGCCCTTTTATAGAAGTTTGTGCAGCTATCAAGTCCCACGGGCCTCAACGCCGGGTAGGACACAAACCTCCAAAAAAACAATGCATAAGACGACTGTGTGCGCGCCTCCCATACATCTACTCTACGGACCCTCAAAATTTTCACGTTCTGAAGGACCCATTGCACGAACTGGCGCTGGACAATTCGGGACGGCTATCTCGCGAGAGGTGCAACTGGTGACACTCTAGTACATGGCTGCATGTTGAAAGAGTTCTCTTTAATCTTTCATCTACGGCGATGTGTTCATTGGCTCCCCACCCATTCCGGGAATACCCGCTACCGCGGTCGTCGCGAAGTAGCGCACGTCCACGTCGTCGTCCTTTTGCAACTTCTCCAGACTCGGTAGGATGCGTTGTTGAATAAGTTCGGTTGCCCGGGGGGAGGGCGTGGTTGTCGTCGTTCCAGCCTTCTCTAAGCTGTAGACTGTACCCTCCTCCGGGAGTCGTTTTAAGACGTCGATGAGCACGGCGTACGTCTTAGCCACGTTGAAGCGGATGTTCGGAATGTCGTCCTCCACAAGCTTCTCTAGCATAGGCAAGATTGATTTTCCAATCACGTCCAGGCTAACAACGGTTGCCAGAGTCTACGGCTAGTTAGTATATTTAAAATGACAAGGAACGGCAAGGGTACATACCGAGATGGCGAAGCAAGTCGTCATCCGATACAGATAGTTAGGGTGAGAGCCCATAGCCATCACCTTCGGAATGATAGCTTCGCTGGCCCACTCGACTCCAAACACCTCGGTGAGTTTCTTGAGGTTGTGGGTTGCGGCTTCTCGGATAGAGAATACGGTATCTCCTAGCCAGCCCATGCATAACGAGCTCAGCTTCTCATCGAAGAATTGGACACCGAGCTGACTGGCAAGGAGTGGGATGTACTCGATGATAGCAAGCCGCACTCTCCATTGCTTATCTTCAGCGAGCTGCACGATGGCAGGAAGAAGAGATTGAGAGAGCAAATCGATTCCGATGACTAATGACGTTAATATCGAGGATTGTTAAAATCTTGCCAGGATACGTACCTTGGTTAACAAGTTCGAGTTTCGAGATGATATGTAAGCGGACCTCGGGAAACTCGTCCTTCAACATCTGCAAGAACATCGGAAGGAGGTGGTCGATGGTTCTAGCCAATGTTAATAGCCAGTATTTCGGGGGGGGAGGGGGGTTAGATAGACTTACTCTTGCTTGCCCAAGATCGGGGCTAGGCCGCTGATCTGCGTGCCTAGAGCGGCACGGACGTGCTGTGATGTGTCGGAGACCAAATCTTCGATGGAGCTCATAATGTCATTAAGAAGCGTGGTCCTGTCCACCAAAGTGCAGAAGCCGGGAATCTGTCCGGCGATAGCGGTCCTGACTTCGGCCTCATTATCCTTCAATAGTTTAACGAATGCGGGCACCAGGTCTCGGGAGACCACTTCTTCGTCTACGGCCTTGGCAATCTGCGCCGCTTGCTATTAGCTTGAAAAATACCAAACGTGGAGTGGGGGTGAGGTGAATACCTTTTCAAATCTATCAGCAATCATATATCGAACTCTCCAGCTCTTATCTTCTATCAAGTTTCGTAACGACGTGAGCAAAACGCCGTGGCTGTTTTGTTGCTCCTTGGGCACAACCTCGGCGATAGAAATTAAAATCTCTACCGTTAATAGCCTTACGCTGTCCTGGTCATCCTGCGCGAGATGCTGGAAAAGGGGTATCATCTCCTCCACAACGATAGCCGCGGGCATCTCTTTTACAAATTTGGCCATGTTGGTAGCAGATTGTCTTCGAACCATGGGGGTTTCATCATGTACTAGGTGGCCAAACTGTTGGCGAAGCTGCTCCTGGACGGGGGGAGACACCTTCGAATAAGGGGTTGTGAACAGGCCGCATCCGGATACCTTCGAGGTAAACCAGTCTGCTTTTGATAGTCGGATAGTGAGGGGAATGAAGTACTCTTCGACCTGCTGGGATGAAAGCTCGTTGCAGATCTTGTTGAGGGACTCGACAGCCTACAAGATATAGATATAGTTAGTAGATGAGGCGGAAGGTTCTGCAAAGCTGAGAAAAACGGACCTTATCCCGAACGACGGGTTCTTCGATAGCTGCAAGGTTCTCGAGGGGGGAAAGGAGGACGTGGCCGTATTGGGGCCCGCCGACGTATTCGATAAAGCTACCGAGCTCCTCACTTAAGGCTACAAGAACTTCATCTTCGTCTTCGACCGACTCTGATGCTTGGGTTAGATCGTACTTTAGCTCAAAGGTTGGGGTCGATGACATACCATCTAGAAAAGGAATGAGCTCGTCACGAGTGCGCTCGGGACCTAGAGCGAGCGCGATTGTCGAGAGGCGATGGATGGCGTTCAATCGAAGAAGAACGTCGTCGTGCTAAAGAAAAGGTTAGAGGCTAATGTTCTGATATATGTCACGTACGATATATATGGGTTTTTGAGGGGAGGGTCACCGCCTCACCTTTAGTTCATCTATGAGCACGGCGATAGGGTAGAGCTCATCATTCGCATTTGGCGCGTCAGCCATGATGAGGTGTAATTATGCAACGGTAGATGCGAGAAAAGTGTGACGGGAAGCGTTGAGGCCGGCAAGTTGAGGACCGGCTATAGTTGCGCTTTGCTGATCGCGTGGGCGGTCTGGTGGAGTGATGCAATGAGTTAGGTCGATGTCGGGTCAATTTGGCGACTTGGGAGAGGGAACCTGGCAGAGATCAACCGTCGCTCGTGGCTCCGGACACCCAAAAATATGTGCTGGATAGGCGGAGATTTTTATTTTTATTTTTTTGAATTTATAAAATTTGATTTGAGTCGTTCTACGAGGGGTAAGTATTTAGTTTTCGCCGTGGATCAGGTCTTCCAAATTAGATCATCGAGGGGTATCATGGGAAGGTCGCTTTGGTGTGGATGATGGATGGTGGATGGGATTGTGTTGTGACCAAGAGAAAGATGCTTTTGGTGGAAATAGGTTTAACGCGGGCTGGAGCTAACCTATGTATTGTACTTGGGATATTGCAATTGTACTGTAATTATGTACCCGTAACTGGCACCTACCTCAGGTAGTCAGGCATATGGCACCCAGCGCTTGGTAGTAGGACATGGGCTTGGAAACCTTACATAGCAGATAAAATGAGATACATGAGGCAAATGAGGCAAGTAAGGTAACAAAGGGGGGTATGGGGGGCTTGTCTTGGCTGCTTGGTCCTGAAAATATTGTGGCTTAGGCGTCGTTTTGCCCTTGTCTCGTCCTGCCCAAGTGGTAGCTTCTAAAAAAATGATGATGGAAATCTCTGCCCGAGTGCCACAGCTGCCCCACATCTCGTTTTTGTTCCCTTGCGAATTAGGTAGTACCTACCTATACTACGTACCCGGGTACCTTGAACGTTAGGTACCTGCACTTTCCCCGCCCTAAATTCGACAGTGCTGTACGCGTTGCACCCCTGACTCCTCTTTTTTCTTTACTTCAAGTTTTAGGGACTCCTATCAGCTTTCCTATATTTTACCTATACGTAGTAATTTCCTATGCTTGCCTTTTAGTTCCAAGTTATCCCATCATATTAGTTTTGTCACCTTATTCCCAAACTTGTCTTGTTCAAGACAAAGCCCTTTTTTTTTCTGGGGGGTAAAGTTAAATCATATCAAGTTAGCGCTTATCGACAAGTCTCCTTTTAGGCCGGTACGGCTCTACTCGGGCGTCGGGTTGCATATAATTGAAAAAAAGAAAAAAAGAAAAAAAAAAAGAGAAAAAGGTTGACGAGTATCTTCACGATATGGCCAAAGACAATAAGTGGAAGCAATGATGTCACTTCAGAGCTCTATTCGCTGTAACGCACGGCGACTTATAGGTCTGACAGCTTCAAATATCGTTTGGCTTACAGAATATAGCCAAAAGTTCAGACGTAGATGAAGCTGATTGGCAGGCTGAGTGACATCAATCTCGCTCGAGTATAAGATAGGTCATCTAGTAGACAGTGTGACCTCTCGTACTACACCTACTAGAATATCATGATATTGTTTAGAGATGAACTGTTCTTTTCCCAAGGACGATTTAGGTACCTACTATATGACAAGTTTTGTACCCGAAGTCGGTTTAGGGATGCTATGTAGTGTAAGAGCAAGCACCTGAAGCATGGAAAGTACCTAGGAACTCCATAAGTATGGACCTGATAGTTAGTGGGTAGCGTGTACTTGTACAATATGCCACTTGCCTCCATGGATAGGTGAGGACGGGTAGGTATTTGATACTAAGGTACCCCTAGTATCTTAGGTACCTACCTAGGTGTAGCCCCGTATCTTGAATAATTTCCCCGCCAAGATAAGCCGCATATAAGTCGCATACCTTCTATTGCATAAAGCATATTTCTTGGTGGGGTTGTTCGACTTGCTTGCAACCCATCCAAAGTCGCTGGTGACTCAAGGACCGAACCAATTCCTCGAAATAACGAATTGCGCAAATATCCGTGGCCTCTAGGCTCTAATCCACCCTCATAAGGGGTTATATAAAAGATGCCTACCATATCAGTCAACAAATATGACCTCTACGAGGCTCTAGGTCAACAGTTCGTAGCATTTTACCCCTCCACGACCCTGAACATTACCCTGAATATTGCACCCTGAATATTACACCCTGAATATTACACTCTGAATATTAACCCCACTAACACGTTATCATCCTTCAGGTTCACCACGGCAGAGTTTGAGGATTTATGCTTCGAGTTTGGTATTGAGCTGGATGAGGATACCGAGAACGAAGAGAGGCCTATCGTCGATGGTGTCCAGGAACCTCCTCAACTAAAGATCGAGATTCCCGCCAACCGATATGACTTGCTCTGCTTTGAGGGCATCGCCCTCATGCTTAACATCTTCCGAGAGAGGCAACCCACCCCTAACTTCAGATTGGTCCAGCCTGTTTCTGGGAATATGCATACTATTACCGTCCTCGAAGATACCATGAAGGTTCGGCCGCTGGTCGGCGGCGCAATCCTGCGCAATATCAAGTTTACGCAAAAGAATTACGATTCCTTCATCGCCCTACAAGACAAGCTACACCAGAACCTCGCCCGCCAGCGTACCTTAGTCGCCATCGGAACCCACGACTTAGATACCGTCAAGGGTCCCTTCACATACGAGGCGCGACCGCCGCAAGAAATCGTCTTCACGCCTCTCAACCAGTCCAAGCAGATGAACGGAGAGGAATTGATGGCCTTTTACGAAAAGGACAAGAATATAGGCAAATATTTACACATTATCCGGGACAATTCGGTCTACCCCGTTATCTACGACGCAAACAGGGTGGTCTGCTCCCTACCGCCCATCATCAACAGCGACCACTCCAAGATTTCTCTCAACACCAAGAACGTCTTTATAGAATGCACGGCAACAGATAAGACCAAGCTAGAGATCGTTGTCAACATGATGGTGGCCATGTTCTCTGTCTACGCCGAGGAGCCCTTCACCGTCGAGCCTATCAAGATCATATCCGACCACAACGGCCAGACACGGATAACACCCAACCTAACACCGCGAACGACGACTGTCGAGGTTGATTACCTGAATGGCTGCCTCGGCCTTTCCGAGTCTGCCGAGAGCATCAGCAAACTTCTTTCCAAGATGGCTTTATCCGCCAAGCCCTCGAGCGAAAACCCGGACGCCTTAATAGAAGTCACGATACCCCCGACGCGCGCCGACATACTCCAGAGGTGCGATATCATGGAGGATCTTGGAATCGCATACGGTTTCAACAAACTCCCCAGGATAACTGTAACAAAGACTGTTGGCGCGCCATTAACCCTCAACAAGCTTGCGGACATTGTGCGCCTCGAATCCGGTATGGCGGGCTGGTCCGAGGTCATGCCCCTGATTCTGTGCAGTCACGATGAAAACTTTGCTTGGTTAAACCGCAAGGATGACGGTACAAAAGCCGTCAAGCTAGCCAACCCCAAGACAGCCGAATACCAGATCGTGCGCACATCGCTGATCCCCGGTTTGCTCAAGACCATCCGCGAGAACAAGGGTGTAGCCCTACCGCTCCGCATCTTCGAGACCTCGGACGTCGTGTTCAAGGACCCCAGCGTAGAGCGGAAGGCCCGCAATGAGCGCCATTTTGCGGCTGCTTGGTGCGGCAAAACCTCCGGCTTTGAAGAAGTTCACGGTCTACTTGATCGTGTCATGGCTATGCTGCGCCAAGCTTTCCTAACTCACGACGAGGGTCTCACCGGTAAGGACATCGACTACAAGGTCACTCCCGAGCACCTCAAGCGCGACGGGTACTGGCTCGAACCCGTCGACGACGAGCCTACTTTCTTCCCCGGCCGCGCTGCCGCTGTTTTTGCCCGTCTAGGCGGCAAGACCACTCGGATCGGCGAGTTCGGTATCCTACATCCTACCGTTCTCGAGAATTTCGAGCTCAAGTACCCCGTCAGTACGCTCGAGATTAACCTCGAGGTCTTCTTATAAGCAAGATGAGACAAAAGCAGTCGACAAGGCGGGAAAGCTGATGTAGCTTAGAGCCGGATGCCGGCTACCATTTATGTCTACACTCGCCTAAGGAGACACGGGAAGAATGAAAAGGAGAATTTGCAGGGTATCATGTATGTGAGCTTAGGCAAAAAGACCTAGATAGATGGCAAGAATACCTGGTGCAATGCGATAGTCTTGAGAGCTTCGTGATTTTCTTAGTAGTAGTACATGGTTTCTGCGCAAACCCCTATTCTAAAGCCCACTCCCAAGACATACGGATTGAGCCATCACCAATATAGACATCCATAGTGTGAATCCTTTTTTTCATCGCCCCATCATTTCGTAGTACTTACAAGCCGCAAACCATGAGCTCATCTCGCAGCTCCTCGCCGGACCAAACCGAACCCACCACGAGCCAACATCAAACAAGCGCCCATACACACAAACACCAACGCACAACGGCAACACACCACGCAACCAGCGTGCCATCTCTTTTGTTTATTCTCATTTCGTAGGGCACCTAGTACTAATTCTTACATGTCCTATCATCCCCATCCGCATCCCCAACCTTGCCCTCTCTCTATCCCTACCATAGCCGTAGCTACAGCCATGGGAAGAATAAACACGTCTTCCCATCAGGCGATTTCCGTGCTTCCTTTCTCGGTGCCCGTAGACATATCCGCCATCTCCTGTTCCGCCCTTTTCACGCCCGCGTTTTCGCCGACGCCTGACGCGTTAGACCCCCCAAACATCCCCCGCCCTATATCTATTCCAGTTACTCCGTCCCTAATCTTAGCGAGATTTGTCGTGAATGCGTTGGGTGTGTCGGCGCTAGCGTTGTGTTTGAGGCTGGCCGGGTTATTATTGATCGCCCGCTGTTCCGGTGTAAGTGCTTCGTGGGCGGATTCTACGCTCGTAAGTACGCTTTTGCTTAGTGGTAAACTCGGCGGTTGGGGGCTTTGTGACGACGGTCGTGGTGATCTGTTCGGAGAACCTGTAAAGGCACCCGGCATAGATGGAGCCGTAGTGCCCAAGGCATACCCGCCGAGCCTCTCATCCCTCGCTGCGGCTATATCGAGGTATTCATTCATTTCCGCATCTGTCCTGCCGAAGAGCTGGTGCCACCAGCGCACGTCAGAAAGCTTCGGGAAGATGAGCCTTTCGCGACCACTTTGCCGGTCATCTATCGTCGCATCATAATCCTTATTGATAAACTCTGGCTTCCGTGATAAAAAGTAGTCCCATACCGACCTCGTCCTCTCGTTAGCTCGAGCATCTTTTCGTGCCTTCTCGTTATTCCATAGGAACGTTCCGTATTGTCCGGCATAAAGATGATAAAGAAGTCGCCGTAGGAATCGCTCGTTAAACTCGAAACGATCAGGATGTTGCCGTAATATTTGGTACGTCGCGTCTAGGAATTGATGGAAAACAGGGGATATCTCGTTGGGTCGGGTAGCTTCGCTAGCTTCAGGCGTGCTTGGGGCCGGTTTCTTGACTTGCGACGGATCATCAGCTGGCGAAGCTACACCGTCACCGTCCGATTCCGCATTGACCTCGCTACCGCGGTTTTTGAAAAATCGTTTTGCGCTGGCCAATGCATTCTCGAAAGCCTCACCCGCGCGGCCATCTGACTCACCAGGCTGTATCGCCGAACCAGCCAAGGAATCCCGTTCTACAACAAACCATTTCTCGTGATTGAGCAAGCCGGAACGCTGCTGGAACATGTGCCCAAAGGAGAGCCAATCCTTCTCGATTAATACGATAAATCCTTCGATCGTACGGTAATAAGGATCTAGCATCAGTTGCGATAGGGCTGATAGCTGGCTGGTACGATCCCAGCCGTCGGAGCAGTGGATCAATACGTGCGAATGTTTTATACCAACCTGGCGAGCGATCAAGGCCGACCCATCCAATATACCAGTAATGTGTTTAAGCCAGCCACTCTTCATAAGCAGTTCGCGATTTGGAGGTAAGCGAGAGATGTCTCCATCTTTAAGGGCTTCTATGACAGTGTTGAGCGATTCTCTCATGACGTGAATATTCTCGATATTCAGATACGCCTTCTTGGCGAATTTATAGTATTCCATGTTTTCCGATCCCTTTCCCATCGCCTGCATTACTACCGCGTTGATGGTGGGTCGAGCGTCTACAATGAGATTACTCTGCTGCGCGCCATACACTAACCGCCTTCCGGTTTTCGCGTCGTAGTTGCTCTCGTCTCCGGCGATAAGCTCATCCTCGAGGCGTTCCGTATCCATGGTTTCGGCGTCTAGGGTATCTCGGAGGTCTATTTGGCTAGAAGCCGGACTTGGCTCTGCTGTATCCGTCTGGGAAGTCTCCATTCCATTAAACTCGACTGTAGCTGAGGCAGAAAAGCATGCGCTAACCAACTTCTCATCCTGTATGCTGCGAGCCCCCCTAAAACCAACCATGGGCTGGGAACTCCGTGTAATAGAGCAATTATTGAGGGAGTGAAGATAGGTCAAGACAGGTATACGCTGTCTTGATCGGTATGCTCCAGCGTACTTGATAACATTATCGGATATCTTGGAGGGAACGACGAGAAGGCCGGGATAGGTTGGGGAGAATGTATAATCTTTATTTATCAAAGATATTCGCCATCCCCTGTCGACAGACTTGGTGCTAATCCCTTGCCGTCGAAACTCGACTCTCGGATCGTAAATGTTCCATCCGTCGAACGGTCTCTCCAGCTTTAAGGGTTGGTAACTAAAAGCGTACAGCTTTTCTATCGAACCGAGCCGGCAAGTATGATTTCGGACCCATTCAAACGCTTCCCGTCCCTGCGCTTCATCTGTAAAGTTGAAGTTTATAAAAACGAAATCGCGACATCGTAGCCGTATGGAGGATGGGCGCCCTGTCGAACTGGGACATGGTCGATAGATGCAGTTGGCAATTATAGGATAAGCGATGTATAGCTCGCGAATCTTGGGGGGATTCGGCGGCGGTGGCGACCCTTCCGGTAAGGGACTAGGAAAGGAGAATATCATATGGTGCTCTGTAAGATGAAGTTCACCAGAGTGCCTCTCGCCGCCTCTGATGGCATCAACATTGGGTATCTGTCGGAGAGGAATTAGCAATAGTAAGAGTAGGAGTAGACGGAAGAAGGCGGAAGAAGTATCTAGGTTACCTTCTTAGCTTGCATCTTGAAGCCTTTGCAAGTGCAAGTTTACATTGAAGCAGCTAGAGGTAAAGTCGCACGTGTCGTCGCACGTGTTGTCGCATTTGTCATTTGTTCATCAGAGAAGAGGAAAACGCTTGCAGGTGCCCGAAAGCCCGCAAGGCCTTTAGATTTTTACTAAAGCTGTTAAAAAGAGGCAAATAAGCTTAGAATAAATTACAGCTGATGGAAGAGGTAAAAGAATTGTTATTATCGGAATTGATTAAAAAGGTACTTTGAGGGTAGGCAAGAATAATTACGGCTTAACCAGCGGCATCGTGATGTATTGTGATGTATTGTGAGTTGACAGCGCATCATATGTTAAAGTTCAGCGGTCACATTGTCCAAAGTTGATTCGAAGTTGGCCGCGCGTAGGTCGTAGCTGCATTAAAGCAACCTATAAAAATCCTACGGCTACGCTACGGCTATTGTACAATACTTTGCCTTGCCCGCGCCAGCGTCACAGGTCACTAATTTGCTGCTGAGCGTGAGATTTATAGGTGATACGTTCTAGGTAGCGGGGCAACTAGGTAGAACATCGTAGGGCAAGTACAAGTAATTAAGCATTGTGTCGGTCGTGTAGGTACTTACCTTGTACTTATCTAAAATATATCGGATCCATCCCTCTGCATTAGCAGCAAAAGAACCAAAGACGAGGCTGAGAAATTGGAAATTGGGGAATAGCATGTGGCTGACGGCGACGTCACACGAACCCACAAGCTCTCGAAGTGGGGCACAAGCAACATTGAAAGGTAGCCTTATCTTAAGCCCGTGCATACCTATACCGCCAAGAATTTAGTGGAGTCGGCTACGGGATAATCTTTATCGATAAGCCGTCCCCCGAACTTCTATGCACACAATTCTCAACCCTAAGCCAAAAAATTCAGGGCCAAAAATTCAAGACAGTGCATCCACCACTGTCCAACTTCAATCCCACCACTCGCCCCGAATTTTTCGTGAGGAACTGGAACTGCAACTCCAAACCCGGTAGCTGAGCGATTCTCTCCCTCAAGACAACCTCTTCCACCACAGATCGATTCTCAGCAGTCGTCATCCAAATCCAACAGTCAAGATGGCCGTCCCGGGTTCTCAGATGTAAGTTGCTATTTTTTATTTTTATTTTTATTTTTTGGCTATTAAATCGGTTCATCGAATCGGTTGGCTTCAATTACCACTGCGACTGCCCCTCGCTGATCTATTGGAACGAAATATCCACGATGACTTCAATTTTCTTGTTCAAGTTTCCAACATACTAACCTACCTTTTCTCTACAGTTCCAAGCGCAGAAAGTTCGTCGCTGACGGTGTCTTCTACGCCGAGCTGAACGAATTCTTCCAGCGCGAGCTCGCCGAGGAGGGTTACTCCGGTGTCGAAGTGCGCGTCACTCCCACCGTCACCGACATCATCATCCGCGCTACCCACACCCAGGAGGTTCTCGGTGAGCAGGGTCGCCGCATCCGCGAGCTTACCTCCCTCATCCAGAAGCGCTTCAAGTTCCCCGAGAACTCGGTCTCCCTCTACGCCGCCAAGGTCCAAAACCGTGGTCTCTCCGCCGTCGCCCAGTGCGAATCCCTCCGCTACAAGCTCCTCAACGGTCTTGCCGTCCGTCGTGCCTGCTATGGTGTCCTTCGCTTTATTATGGAGAGCGGCGCTAAGGGTTGCGAAGTCGTCGTCTCTGGTAAGCTCCGTGCTGCCCGTGCCAAGTCTATGAAGTTCACCGACGGCTTCATGATCCACTCCGGTCAACCCGCCCGTGACTTCATCGACAGCGCTACCCGTCACGTTCTCCTCCGCCAGGGTGTCCTTGGTATTAAGGTCAAGATTATGCGCGGCTCCGATCCCGAGGGCAAGGCTGGCCCTTCCAAGTCTCTTCCTGATGCCGTCACCATCATCGAGCCCAAGGAAGAGTCCAGCATCGTCACACCCGTGAGCCGGGACTACGGCGCCAAGGCTGCCCAAATTCAGGCCCAGGCTGAGGCCGCCCGCGCCGCCGAAGAAGGTGGTGAGGAGGCCGCTCCCGCCGAGGAATAAAGGATTGAGCAGTCGGTGCTGGGCTCCTCAACCCGAAAGGTGGGAAAGAAAAAATAGGGAGACGACGGAAACGGATGAATTCTGACGAGGAAATGCGGTCTGTCTTTTCTCGAGGGCAAGAGATTCTTCGGCGTCTTTGATCATCATTTGCATTGCAGGGACGGGAAACAACGGATGCTCTATTGTCGATTCTATGCTGGCTATATACGGCCTCTATTAGGGAGAGTCGTAGAGTGAAAAATAGCAATCGTCACACAACATTTGGAATTCCCTGTAACAGGAATGGCTCGTGCTGAAGTGAAATACCCCTATTGCTGGATGGAGTTTGTGCAGGTTAATTAATACTTGAATCTATGCTTTAAAATGGGGTCATTACCCCCTTGATCCTAATTGATCGTAAATGCGAAAGAATAACGCACGATCAACGCTCCAATTAAATGGTGTAAACGCATCCTTCTCATTCTCGTAGGGCGCGTAACTCGCCTAGCTAATACACGAGCACATAAACTTCCTCCTAGGCACTAGATATCTACCGTACCGTAGTCTGGAGTAGATGCACTTTGAAATTCGACACACATCCGCGTTAGAAGATGGCGCTCGTTAGCTACTCGCTATCTTTCGACGGTGTTACACACTCTAACAGCCCAGCGACGGCTATTCAGCATCCGTTCGCAAACCCGTCAACCGTCGCTCCAAATCCGTTTGCCCATCCATCCGGCACCATATCCGGCGCAGTACAGAAAAGAACCATGCCATCCGTCGTCATCTCGCTTCTGCGCGTAGTAATCATACAGTCAAAGAAAAAGAGAAAAAAAGCCAATTCTCCTCAAATTCGATATTGGGAAGGGTATCGGCAGCTCGCTGCCGTTTCTCGCGCCGTAACGAACCGGAACCGGAACCCTCTCTCTGCGCCGAATATGCCGGAAGGTACTTCCAAAGTAACCCACTATTTCCCATGAACGCCACGGTGAGATAATCCCTACCAACCTGAAAATAAAATGAGACCACCCTCTGATAACCCCCCCGAACTTGATATTCTCCTTTAATAGAGAAAGGGGGGTCTGTTGCCATTATGCACTCCCGTTCCGATTTGGAACAAGTAGCATAAGAATCCTTAATATGAATCGTGTCCACCAGTGGAATTGAAGTCTAATTCTTTCGTTGAAGAGCGCCGCCGAGTAGGAAAATATACAATATGATCGTAGAGGTGTTGAAATGGAGATGTGTGTGAGAATCTATTCTTTCGATGCGAGGATAACTCATCGATCGGATGACTTTCGGTTTTGTAATTCGATCGACTCGTGGTCTTTCCTTGAGCGTATGGCTGAACCATTCCGTCTTGATGATGGTTCATCGTCGCTATCCTCGGTAAGGTCGTTCAAACTAAAGTCACCCGCCGCTTGTTCCAAATCATATGCACGCATGAGTCCCTCTCTGTCAGAATGTCCTCGGCTTCCAATGCTCACTCGAGAGCTAGTACTTCGCCGGGCTTGCAAGCTAAGACGTGTTTGCAGGCTCGATATCATGTCGGTACCGGGGGTGTCGGTGCGTTGCCCGGCAAGCATCTTTGTTCCATCAGGATCGTCTTGCGACAGGTTCAACAGGTAGACACCGGAGAAAGTTACGAGGAACCCGCAAAGTAAGGAGATGGTGTTGACAACGTCGGTAGTGTTAAAGCCCGAGAAGAGGATGAAAGAGGCGCATAGCGTGAACGTAGTGAAAGTTACATAGTAAAGGAGGTTTACTCTGAAAACAAATTAGTATCGTATACGAATATCTGGCAGGTTGTGGGTCATACATCTGGGTGCTGAACTGGCTGAGCGCTTTGTTGAGATAATTCATCTGAATAAGGATGCAGACAGTGGTGAGTATCATGAAAACGTAAGTTGAAGCATGAGTAAATTGGTTGTGGCCCGCAAAGGTAAGCTTTACCGCCATGCCGAATGCCTTTACAAACATGACGGAAACGGAGCCGACAGTAGAACAGATCGAAAGGTAGATCAGCGGATTCTTCTTGCCATAAATCGGCGCAACCTTATAAGACATGATAGTCGCAAAGATGGACACGACAGCGCAGTATGTAAGGAAACCTAGCAACAATTATTAGCCCATGTTTAAGAAGACACTCGCTGCGCTTATACAAACTTACCGGGTCTAAGCGCATAATCGAGGATTTGGTCGATGGTGTCGATATCCTCATCGGGAGGCGCATGAAGGACGATGATGATAGCACCCAACAAACAGCTAGCACAACCAAGCTTTCCCAAGGTGCCCAATTTCTCCTTTAGGAAGTACGATCCAAGAACGGCTCCGATCAAGACGGAGAGAGCTCCCAGGGGCGTTACTAGAATAGCTGGAGCGAAGGCATATGCGGCGAAGTTGCATGTTTCTCCCATAACCACTTTAAAGAGTTCGTTAGCTTATCAACTTGGCAAGTGGTCTTGATGGGATAATCCTTACTAGTCGCCATGCCAGCCCACCACATGGGATTCCGTAGGTAGATGTAACCTTCACCGGAAAAGCCATGCTTCTTTTCTACTTGTATCAATCCCTACGTCGAATTAGCATGGGGTTTCCCGACAAAGATCGAGGTACAACTCGGCGACGAGTTCATTGGTTTACGGTACCTTTTTCGTTATTACAAAACTCGTGCCTGTCAAAGAAGGAAACGTCAGCCGTCGCAACCCTGAAAAGAGTCGGATTGTAGAAGTGCATACCGATGGCTAAACTTGACGATATAGCTAACGCCAACCCGATGTATCTATGTAGAGTTCCATGTCAGTCTATAATCATCGGGTAGCCGTAACTTCGCTAGGAGGCCGTAGGGGGCCGTAGGAAGTATTTGTTACGGTAGTGGGCTGCGAGGGGTCATCCGTACTTTTCGTCTAGCTTCATTATTACGGGGGAGATAAGACTGCGACGGCAATCGCAATATATAACGGGAATTGGAGATTATGGAGGAAATGGAAATTTGGTCGTCGCAAGAGTTGATAGATGGCTCGCGCCGGGCGAGAGCAAGCAACGAAAGGGAGAAAATAACCAGGTGGACCGATTTGCGCCTCGATCAGCGGAGATGCCACGAATACCCGAAGGAAACGATCGAATTTGGTTGCGCCTAGTTAGAACAAAAAAAAAAAAAAGGCCGGTGGCTGAGGATCGCACGTTTAAAATCGTCGCTTAGTAGATGAAAGCCGAGAAGCGCATGGGACGAAGTCTATAAGGAACGATACGAGGGAATGGTTTTGTTTAAAAAAGAACGAATGTTATTTCGTAGTCAACAAGTGGATAAGGAGGAGTAAAGAGGAGATTTACGACCGTAAGTAGGTATAATTTGGGTTCGTGGTGGTTCGTGGTGATTTGTGGTGATTTGATGATTTACAGCGGAGTTGTGAAAGCTTGTTCATTCTCTACTTCTCTATTCTCTTTGACTTGCCACATTGGACACATTGGAACCTGTGAAGTGGGAGGCACTGGGGTTTCAGAGAAAAAAAGTAAGGGGTACCTCCAAGGACGCTAACCTCTTGGAGATGCCCCCAACCTGGGAAACCTGGGAAACTATGTACATGCTGTAAAATCACCCTGGAGCGCACTGGAGTAACCGCTGGAGTACACTGGAGTCAACCCTGGTCTTGCCGGTTCTTTCCTGGTCATTGCTTGCCGTGGCTTGGTCTTGCCGATGCGTAGGGTCGTCATCGTCCGTTTACTGTAATTAGAGATGCGCTAACCGGAGTTTACGCCCCGTATTTTTTGATCTTAGCATGCCCTTAGCATTGTACTTAGCCTGGCTAACTACTATGTACCTATGCATGGGAAACTTTAGCCCGTACCTAGCTTTCGGCATCTACGCAATCAAGTATACAACTTGATCAAAACTTTTCCTTCCTTGGAAACCATATTCGGGTTGACAGAAATGCCATCTACTGATGAATGCATTATAGGAGAATTAAATGGGCTAAATAGCATTGAAATAAGTACCATCATTAAACCAACTCGAGCGCGTTCTCGGGTCTCGGACGGACCCCGAAATATATCTTACACGTAGTATCTTGAAACTTTCTTGGACGGGAATTTAACCCACACATTCCATGCATTCCACTCTTTCCCATACATTTTTACATTCCGATGTATTCAGTACAAGTACATCCCACACAAACACTAACAACCTTGGATGGAAGACAAGAACCTTGGACGTTTGTACTTTCTCCTAGTAGATCCACCCTATGAGGCTGTGCGTCCCCTTGCATCCACAGAACACGTACGCAAGAAAAGACTTGAGCGCCGGGCTGGGAGCTTGGGAGCATGGGAGCTTGGGAGCCTTGAGTGCTCGACGCCTCGATTGATCGATCCTGTTCAGGGGTTTGCAGAACGTGTTAAACCTCGGCCGCCTTTAGTCGCTGCTTTTTCGGTACGTGGATACTTAATCTAACATGTGTGCGACATAAAAGATACATGGATGCCTCTTATGTACCTATTTATATGGTACCTACATGTAAGTATTGGATTTTAAACGGCTAGCGGCTAGCGGAAACTGAAATCCAAAACATGCCTCTTCCCTGCTCTCCTAAATCGTACTTAATCCTGTCTGTTTCCTGTTCCTGAAAGCTGATCATCACCAATCTGACCCATCCCTCTATTAATCAAACGCCCAATTCGGTCTTAATATCGAAGAGGCTGGATAATAAATTCCAATTCTGGATCTGACTTATCTCCATATAATGTATCTATGATTTTCGTATATATGCACTAGTAGTAATATTTACACTGCAAATAAAACCAACACATTTTCGTATTTCGTTATGGCGAGGCGCGATATGCTGACAGCCACATGTATGCTCACATGTATGCTGACCATAGAAATGCCTCCGTCCCGTGACATAGTCTAACCACCTGGGTACCCAGGTCCCAAGTAAGGGTAGTTTAAGATTCAAATTAGAGATGACGACGCGTCTCCACCTCGCTCGTCCGCACGTGTTTCCCTTCTCACCCTAAAAGGAATTATGGGATATCATGGCCACTCAGATCAGATATGTGCTCAAAACCACTTTGGAAAAACAAGCGTAATGTATATTGCTACAGAATCTGCGACTGCATTATCAGAAACCTCAAAGATTTCCACCATAGCCGTAGCAACGTGAGGCATCTTCTAATCGACTTATCAAAGGTTGACTCAGCCGAATTAGAATATCCATCGTAGCTCAGGCATCCTTCCACAGTACACCTGCAACAGCAAGACGAGATCTTTACTCTCGGGTAGGAGGTTATATTAGCAGCCACGCCGTGCTGCCCCCTGGTTATGATATCCGTATCGGGATTCCCGTAGATTTTTCCCTTCCCGAAACTCCTGAAAATCTCCGGAACCTAGTATCCTTTTACACAGCAAACACCTATTGCTGCGAACAGCTAACGAGCGCCCCGGGTATCAGAAAAAAAGGGGCCAATTAAAATCGAAATAAAGGGGGAAAGACCTTTCGTCACCGTCTCGTTTCGTGACGAATATGTCGCGCGTACCCATACGAGCCGTTCGTTCTTCGTTATAAAAAAGATAAACCTACCATTAAGAATGCTACACCGTCTATAGCACTCCTCGTACCTGTATGTTAGTATGCCGAAATCAAGCTACATCCCCGGCGGGGGCAGGGTCGCGCATCTATGGATTAACTGCAAATATGCAAGTTCGACATCAGCTCATTAGTGATGCGTCCGAATGTGTTGAATGCCGGAGAGGGGGGACAGAAATAAAAGAAAAGAAATTTTGGGTTAGAGAATTCGGAAAATTTACGACGGACGACGACGCTTGACATCTAAATCAAGTTAGCAAAAAGCAAGGGCAGGTAGCGTTTAAAGTCGGCCACTTACCGTTACGTTCAGTTACGCTCTCATCCAAGTCAGAATCTGACCGTGTGCGTTTTCCAGATACTGGTGACACTTGTACCGTTGCTTTGGAACCCGTGACAGGTTCGACCTTGGCATCCTCGTCGTCCGACTCCCACGTGATCTCATCTTCGACAAGCGCCTTAATAGTTACTGACGTGCTGATATCGTTGTTGGATGCGGCATCATTGCCACCTACAACATCCTCGCCGTCGTCATCTGAGTAGTCGATCTCGTCTTTGTCGTCACCGTTTAGAGTGGCCGTGGCGCTAGTGATGTCGGAATTAGGGGCATCGACTATTCCATTCGTCGGTGATGGATGCTGGTTGATGTCGTTGTGTTCGGCCGTAGTAGGCACATCAGCCTCGTCGAGGGTCTCATTTATATGGTTGTACGTAGAATCGTTTAATTGTTGATCTTGGTGGCGAATGTTAGTAATTATCTGCAAATCCCTAAAAGGTTGAAGTTGGGGAATGAAAACGTGTTGTTCGTTGGGGGAAACTGCTGGCCGATTCATAGTGTTCTGGCCTTGCCTGTGCACGAAAGTCTGCTCAGCTTGGATGGTACTACCGGATGAGACTGGCGCCAAGCTAACGGGTTGCCGCCAGCCAGCTTCCATATTCCCAATTTCAGCCTCAAAACAAGCTTCGCATATGCAATTTTGAGTTCCTGTACATTTGGCGCGACCTGAACGGGCGAAAAATGAAATGTGAGAATTACCATGCTTCGTCGATGAAAGATCTAATTCGTCATCGGAAAAATCGATCGAGCCGTCTGCTGTCGTCCCATCGGCGCTCGCATGTACGTTGCTTTCGGCGTTCGCTTCGGTTTCACCGGTTTCTTCTACTTCTTCGGCTTCTTCGACCTCTTCTACCTCTTCAGCCTCGCCGGCTTCTTCAGTCTCATCAACGTCGGCTGCATTGGCCTCGCCTGCTGGGTCTTTTGTGTTTTCGCCTTCGCCCGATGCATGTGCCAAGAGCGAGTTAGACTCGTTATTTTCGGATTCGCCTGCATTATCTTGATGATCTTCATCTTCAGCGGGACCATCCTCTTCGTAGTCGTATGACGTGTCGTCCTCTTCGCTAGGAGGTAAGGCATATGGGGAATGACTATCGAAGTTGCCGGCTTCCTCACCGTCGACGGGCGTCTCTTCGCGGTAAATGGCAATTTCCGAAAGACCGCGGCCAGAATCTGCACTATCTCGGAGCGCTATAAAGCGCTGTCTACAACTAGGTCTTACCATAAGATAGGTATAAAGATCTGGCGATGTATCGTCCCCGTCATTTTTGACCAATCTGTCGTATACGCTGAGAATGTCACCAAATGTGAACTCTTCAAGTATATCGGCCGTTGAGGACTATTGCAACGGTTAGCTCGTCAAATTTATAGGGTTGACAATTAGACATACCTCAGAAAACTCCAGCCCCAGACCATCTACATGCATAACTAGTTCGTCCAAGGGAGAAAGTTCGTCCGAAATGACTTCCCGCAAGCTCGACAGCAATTGGCCGAGGGAAAGCTCTAACGCTGTCATATCACTCAAAAAATACTGGTTAGGATCGTCGGCCTCGGACTTAGCGAATAGCCTGTAATCCGTGTTACCGTACGAGATGTACATCTCATGACGTGTAGCGATAGAGAGAGGATGCTCTACAAAGTCTTTCTTTAAATCAGAAGTTTTCTCCTCATTGTTAGCGGCAATATCTTCGTGGTCTCCGCGTTGGGTATCATGTGCATCCGACTGACTCTGAGCCTCATCGGCATCAGGGGCACCAGTCTCTTTACTAGGAATCTCATCGCTAGATTCATGGTCATTGGCGGACTCGCCATGCGGGTTGCCACCTAACTGATGCTGGACAGCTTCCAAGCTAGGCGGATCCTGTTGATCCACCTGCTGCTCCTCCTGTTCAGCGGGATGTTCTGTTGCAGATCCATGATCCGATGCTACAGGGGCAGAAGGTTGTTCTCCATGCTCAAGAGTGTCATCATCGTTGTCGTATCCAATCTCGGATCCGTCATCGTCACCCGCCTGATGCGGTGCACCATCGTGATGTTCGTGGACATTATTACCTTGACTCGAATGCCCAACTGAGTGGACCTCGCTATTGTTTTCAATGTTCTCATATCCTTGTTGTTCATCAACAGGGTTTTCCATGGGCTCTTGGAGACTAGCATCGACGGAGACATTTTGCTGCTCATCGTATGTACTCCTCGCCTCGCCTTCGACTTCAACATTGGCATTGCTGTCAACACCAAGAGCTTCCGGATTGTTACTTTCCGTTACAGCCACCTCGGAATTTTGTGAGACTACACTGTCCCCAAGAAGGGTCTCGTCTTCCGGCAGCGCATTATTGCCGCCTGTATCAATTGCGCCCGCGTCGACCTGGCTTACATCTACTTCATCAGGTTTGCTAATAGAATAAGATTGCGCTTCCAGCCAGCTACCTTGGGCGCCATCGGCGTTCTCGGGGTTAGCATTGCTGACATCAGTGGTTTCGGCAAAGTCAATCTCGACAGTCCCAAGATTCTCTTCCTGTGGGGCGTTTTGCTGCCACAGATTTTCGTCGGGGTCACCAAGATCGATCTCGATGTCGTTAGAAACCGTGGCGGCTTCATTATTCTCAATATCGTCGGCGTCTATCATACCATACGACGCATCATCTCCCTCGGCCATGAGCTCATCTCGCGTATCCGAGTTGAAGTTAGATATCTCCTGGACTTGGTCAAAGTCTGCAAGCTCCATGTCCTCATCGGGCTGTCCAACTGCAAAATCTAGATCTATGTCGATGTCTTCCCCAAATCCAGTATGACCGAAATCGGTCGTTATCTCCATTTCTTCTCCAGGCATCCTGTATGAAATTCTTGAATACAAGGCTATCTTTGGTGGGATCTAGAATAGAACCTAATAAATAATTTTTCCCGGCAAGAGAATGATACTATTCTTGATGTATCAAATTGAGATACAACGTAACTGTCGGGTTTCTTAGGAAAGTCAGAACAAAGGATAGATGGGTGATAAGTGATAAGTGATAAGTTCGTTTCGAACAAAGCGGTTCAGAAAACCGGATGAAGAATATCTTCTTCCGGAAAGAAAGAGGAGACAGACTTCGCTTGCTCAATTTTCACTAGAGCCCACCTCAAGTTAATAATTATTTGTTGCGATGGTTTCGCAGATGTAAGGCCAAACGCGGTCGGGGTTCGATAAGGCCCAATAGTCTGCCACTGGCCCCTTTTGTGTTTCAAGACTGCTATCCTAGGTACGTAACTAGAGGCTCATCGATTGATGGTGGACGGCGTAGATAACGTAGGGTGCATATGTAGACGTATAAATCATTGGCGGTGATCGAGTCTACCTATAGAAAGATCGATCCTGGCTGTGATGTTGCGGTAGATACGGTCGATGTAGTAGACGCGTTGTGACGTAGGCTTCGGTTGGGTAGTCAGCTGCGACGACCGCGGTCTTTTGTCAAGTAGGAGAAGTGTTGGAAGGATTAGGCAACAGGAGCAGGTCAAGAAAATTAAGATACGTAGGAAAGTACGTAATTAGGTAGTTGACCGTCGTCACAAAGTTGTCTAACCTAGATGAATACCTGACAGGTATCGAATATGACGGGGATATCGTGATGAACGTTGAATGCACGTCGCGTGGTTTGGGCGGGATTTATGAAATGGTAAACGAAGAGCGACGATTCTTGGTCGAAAATAAGTCGAGAATATATCGCAAGTAAACAAGTTGTGTGGGAAACTGGGAAATCTAAAGTTTGTAAGTAAAATATTAACCTAGATTAAACTAACTTAACAAGTTGCAATAGATGAAACTAATCGTCAAGAGAAAGCGTAGTAAGTTGAAAGTGTGTTGAAGCAACCATCACTTTCAGGTTTGAAGAAGGTGCACCACGAAAGTACGCTATGAAATACCTACCTACCTACACTAGGTTAGTTAGTTAACCACCTAACCGTTGGTTATTGGGAGAAGGTATTAGGTAATCTTGGTTTGACAGGACCCCATCTGCCTGACAGCTGAAATCCGCGCAGCTACCCAAATAGCGCGTACATAGGTAGGTACATAGGTACTACATCCATGGCATTCATTCTACCTCTAACCACGGATAAATATCGGCAAATCAAAGGCCGTTCAAACATGTGGCTTGACAGGGCCAGGGGAGTACATACTAAGTTCGGTCCTTTAGTGTTAGGTACCTTATTAGCACTTACATTTTCTATACGGTGAATTGGCTTGATCGTTGGACAGCTAACTTAGCCTCAGTACGACAACAATCCCCATTTCGCGGCATAACTCTACCTACTTAGCATATCAATTCCGTTTGAATTTTGCAAGAGTCGCACGGCTTTACAGAGGCAACACATACAAGATGGTAATAACTCATTCTCAACATCTCCAAGTTAGATTTACTAATCATATCTGACTTATACTAGGTCGTCTTAGCTGCATCCATCTGTACTCGAGGCGGGAAAGCTGTCCTCTCGAGGCAGTTCCGTGAGATGCCCAGATCGCGAATCGAAGCCCTCTTAGCATCATTTCCTAAACTTGCCGATTCCGGCACCCAACACACCACCGTCGAGCAGGACAATGTTCGCTTCGTTTACCAACCCCTGGACGAGCTCTACATGGTCCTCATTACCAACCGCCAGTCCAACATCCTGCAGGATATCGATTCCCTCCACCTGTTTGCGCAGGTAGTTACCAGTACCTGCAGAAGTTTAGATGAGAGGGAGATCTTAAAGAATGCCTACGAACTGCTCAGCGCCTTTGACGAACTGGTTTCGCTCGGCTACAGAGAAAATCTCACTATCAGTCAGATCAAGACTTTCTTGGAGATGGAGAGCCACGAAGAGCGCATCCAGGAGATTATCGCGCGAGTATGCTATCTGCCAACAAGATTTTCCCATTGCTCTGCTGACGTCCATCTAGAACAAGGAACTGGAAGCAACCGAGGAGCGCAAACGAAAAGCCAAGCAGCTGGAATTGCAACGAAAGGAGTCCGCCAGGACAGGCCGTCCTATCGCACCCCGAACCCCCGTATACCCGACCTATACTCCCCCTACGCGCCCCGCACCTACAGATACCTACGATACTTACGAAGCTGAGAAGAACAGGACTCACAAGTACGAAATACTCTGAATGCGTTAGATGCCGAACTAACACGGTTTTAGGACAACGATTATGAAGGGCAAGGGAATGCAGTTGGGCAAGAAGTCCAAGACTACAGACATGTTTGAGCGTGTCCGAGGAGATATGGGAGCTGAAGTAGACGAGTCCCCCTTGGTACCTGTTGCTCCCACTCCGGCCGCGGAACCCGCAGCTCCGAGAGTGTCGTCTACCCTAGATCGCGATGCGATCCACGTCACCATCAACGAGGCTATCAGCGCCAAATTATCAAGAGAGGGTTCCCTAAACTCACTCACTGTTAGTGGTGATTTGAGTTTGAGAATCTCGGATCCCAGCTTGACAAAGATCAAGCTGAACCTTGCTGCAAACGCCTCCCACGGCGCCCAGTTCCGCACGCATCCCAACGTCGATCGTGGTCTTTTCACGAGCTCCAAGACTATCCAGATGAGCAATGCGGCACGTGGCTTCCCTGTCAACAATGCTGTTGGCGTCTTAAGGTGGCGAGCTACGCCAAAGACAGATGATACGAGTGCCCTACCTATTAGCTTCACCGTCTGGGTGAACAAGGGTTCATCCGGAAACTATACGATAACAGTTGAGTATGAGCTTACCGGAGGTGACACCCTAAAGGATGTCGCGGTCGTCATTCCGTACGTCACCAGTGAGCCATCCGTGTCTAGTTTCGACGCAACCTACGAAGTATCCGGCGATAGTCTTGAATGGACTATCGGAACCGTTAGCGACGATAACCCCAACGGATCATTCGAGTTCGACGCCCAGGCAGACGACGAGAATGAGTTTTTCCCTATGCAAGTACGATTCTCGAAGACGACACCCTTCATCGATGTTGATGTAAGTACTATACTCGCAATACAATTTTTTTTTTAAATAATATTAACGACTTATGTAGGTTACATCGGTTTCGTTGGTAGAGGAGAATGAAGAAGTCACCTTTTCGAAAGACGTCAGATCCGTAGCTGATTCCTATTTGGTTGAGTGATGATTCTTGAGCAAGACGTAATAAATTCAGCATGGAGCAACGGCCATCAAAAGGGGTGGAGATAGGATGTTATATAGAGCAATGGCTAGATAGAACATGCTAATGGATTGTGAATGATATTATCAATTAAAGTTTGTCTCCTATATTCAAATCGGCCGTTAAACCGGGGTTTTTATTTTATTTGATTTTATTTGATTTTTATACTGTCGTAGGTTATGAAGGTTTGTCTAATAATAAACAATGTATACAGTGCGTACTCGTATATATACGGTACGGTAGATCATATTTGGGCTGCTCGGCACACTTTTCACAGCTCTCGTACCGTCTTAGCGCACTGTGGTCTCACTCACCTTCTCAAATTCACAACTGCCAACAACAAGGCGACAATTACACCACCAGTCTTTCCGAATAATGACAACAACAGCTTACAAAATGCTGTGAAATAATTAGAAACTCACCGAGGATACTCTCAATTATCCTAATGCAAGGTGTAGCCATGGCTGAACCGATTGAACTCACTCTTCGCAACGACCTACGTCTCGACCCCAAACCGCATAACGGCCTTCTCACTTATAACCCGGCCATCGAGCTCTTTGCCGGCGCGGCTGGGCCGAGGACGCTCCAGATATGGCGGTCAAATGGCCAAGCTGTTACTAAAAGTAGTCAACGTGGCGAGCGAGACAGCGTTGAGGCCCTCCGCTGGAAGGCCGATGGTAGGTCATATTCGCCTCTAAGCCGATACGTCAACTCATGAATTAACGCATACCAGGGCAATTTCTAGCTGTGGGGTGGAGCGATGGGGTTGTGAGATTGATGGGTTTGGAGACAAACAAGGCCGTTCATCAGATGCCAGTATGTGAAGCGGGTAAATCCCGAATCACTTGCATCGGCTGGGCTCGTAATAATACAAGAAAACGTCAAAACTCTATTTCTGAGCCTTCCGCCGTATCCTGGGAGAATATCATGCCCCGAGACTTCTTTCCAAGCAATAAGAAGACCGTCGTAGATCTCCCTCGGGAACTCACGTTTCTCGAAGTCGAAACCGCCTTACCAAAATTAAGTCCCCTACCTGCATCAGGGGGTTCGGGGTAAGACGTGTGATCACATTCCCTATAGTAGCTAACTAACAAGGCCTCAGCGACGATTCATTCGTATTTACGACGAGAGCATCGTTAGAGTTCCTATTTCAACCCTTTGCTCCTCATGACAGCGATAACGTCGATGTCATGATCGTCGGTACTGACGATGGACAAGTCCACGTTAGCATATACAACTCTTTTGTCATCGGCACATTTGATTATGCCCTCCCACAGCCCCTTGGGAAGAATGAGGCCCTGCAGTTGTGTCACCATGCCTCTCACCCTGACTCGTCGACGCATATGCTCGTGTTCAAGCCTACTGGGGAAGCTAAAGTCACAACTGCTTATCTCGTACCTATAGACCTAACTTTCATACACTCATCACCCGAGAATTTATCACTACTAGCTTCAAAAACTACAACGCTCCAAAAGCTGTTGAGATATGTGAAGCAGGTGCAGATACATATGATACACGAATGGCAATCAACCCGGGAGCTCCCGACCCGATTCCTAAACAGCATAAACGAAACGCTACGCGAATCCGAAAACTACGGCGAGATGGGTATTGGACAGGCTCTGTATCATTCTGTGGTGACCGGTCATACGTTCCCAGAAGTCCGGGAATGGTTAGTTGATCAATTAGCAGAACGGGTACGTAAACCTTTCTTGGAAGACGAGATGGAAATCGTAGGGCTGATTAATAATATAGGGCCATAAACGATGGGATAAGGCTGTTTTATCAGGTCTCCATGCGCTTCGTAGTCTCGTTCATGAGAATTTTCTTCCGGCTCTGGAGCGTGTCGGTATCATCCTCAGCCGTTTGCTCGGCATTGCTCGCTTCCACGAGGCCAAGGAGGAGCCCGGCTTCACCAGCGCACAAATTATCAGAGTCATGGATATCGTGTCCTGCTTGATGCTAGTGGGAAATAAGATTTTACTCGTCGTCATGGAAGAGCTAGAATTGTTTCAATCTTTTTCGATCTGGCTCCGGCACGAGATAGACAGACTAGCAGCACCTTCAGCGGTAGAGGAGCTCTCCGAGAAAGAAGCAACAATGGAACATGGAAAGGTCCTCGCCTATATCCAGCAGTATATGGCCGCGAGTCCCCTACGACATCATCTCAGCAATGTCCCAGCCGAAAGGTCAGAGAGAAGTCGCCAACAGGCCGAAAGCGGAAGCTCTCTATTAGAACTCCTCACCAAACAACTAAATAAACAAGATACCAAGCAACTCGACGAAGATGCATTCGCCCAGGTTGAATTCTTATGTCGTTATCTAGATAGTAGAGCCAGTGCTATTTTCGAGGGGATCGCCGAGGCGGAAAAGCGAAGCATAAGATTCGGCCAACCAACAGCTATTGAGCTAAAGAGCAGTATCTTGAAATTTGATGCTATAATGTCTGCTATATCACATTTGGTACGTTCGTATCTAAGTCACTGTTCATTCAGCCTCAATTGACTCCATTAGGATACACCCCAGGCACCCACCTATACAGCTCTAACAACGGAAAATGACGAACACAGCAGTAGGACCACCAGCTAAAATCCACAGTCTAGTACTAACTACCCCTTCAATAGTATACATATTCCGAACGACCATGAATGTATTGAACGGGATCAGTGGCTCTGTCGTAACCGAGGTTTCATGCATGGTCCTCGGCGAAGGAAAAGTTATTGATCTTAAATTTTTAAACGACGATAGCCTTCTAGTTCTATGGGCACAGAGCGGTAACCATGACCTATTCATCCAATATTCTCACATTACTAACCTTTGCAGTAGATCAACCATTACGCATTATCAGAATACCACACAAGTCTGACGACTTGGGATACCGGCCGTATACCTCGGGGGCCGAGATAACGTCACATATCCTTAGCGATGATCAAGTTACAAACGCGTTTATTAACGTAGTAGTGCCTACAGAGCCGAGCTTTGTGCCGGCCCATATGGAAGTTAAGGAGGCCAGTTCTGAACGCGATAAAGTGCCTGTTAGAGTCTGCCTGCTGGGGGACGATATGCAGACATATAAAGTATTCGCCCTGCCAGAAGGCTCTTTCACGCAATTAAAGAGATAGTCGTATAATAGTAGAAAGGGGTAAATTGTGATGATAAGCATCACCATAAATACCTGTCAATACCTATTTTACGATATCAAACAAAACACTCAATATCTGCCTTCTATTTACCACGGATTCCCATGACAGCTACATCCTTGAATATAGGGGGCGCCTCCGTAAAGGTCTCACACCATCTTGGTAAATAGGTGGGTTAGACTTGAAAAAATATCCGTCCCCGCGAAATAATACATGCGTAAGTACGCCATCACGCACGACCGGCGAAACCAAGACGAGTCCACCCAACTAGGGGAAATAGATTGTCTCAGATCTGCGCCCTTGAATAAGTTTGGTAGTCTCTAAGTCGTTAGGGACGGCAACAACCGAGACGGAGGTGCTTGTGGCTGGGACATTTTTTGTGGTATCTCGTTGACAATATATCTCCCTTCACCATGCCTACACCTTCCCTTGCAGCTAGCTAAAGTGCTATTGGTGGTTGAGTTTCATTATTGTAATCTATCCGATCACCGGTCTGAAAAGGCGCCCTTTTACATACATATGCTATGCTACGCCTCGAGTTCATTCCATGTTAGAGAGTAGTCCGGTTTGCACTGCTAAGGTCTAGCCAGTATTAGATAACTCTCCCGAAGGGTTCGAGGACCTTTCCTTAGCACAATCCCTTTGGTAACGTTTTAAGGGTGTACGTGGATTATAGTGAGTTTTATATCTAAATCTAAGATCGTTTCTATTCCTAGAAGGACGGCTCCAGAAGTTCGCTAGTAGTCTTTTGGTTTGTTTGGTCTTGTTGCAATATACAGGCTACCTCATAATCACACATTGGCTCTTGAGTTAAAATCTAGACTTTCAAAGAAAACTCTTGTCGCTGTCTCATTGTTTCCTTCCTGTCTTTGCCCACTGACGTAGGACATTCTTCTGAATCTTCCCTGTACTCGTCTTGGGAAGCTCGTCGACTATCTCCACTTCTCGCGGGACCATGAACTTACTGATTGCGCTTTGATTGCGAGCCCAATTAATCATATCTTGGGGGGTTAATGTCTTTCCTTCTTGAACCGTCAGGTATGCCTTAGGTCGCTCACCCCAATGCGAGTCCGGGACCGCGACAACGCCCGCTTCAAGGACATCGGGATGCTGGACTAACATGGCCTCGAGCGCAACCGAAGAGATGTTTTCTCCACCTTTACGCGCACGTATTAGTATTTCCGAATATCAAGCATGCGTTCAAGAAGAGAAGTCAACGTACCGCTAATAATAATATCCTTAGCTCTATCCTGGATCTGCGCACTACCATCCGGGTGCCAAACTGCTAAATCGCCAGAGTGCAGCGCGCCGCCGGCGAAAAGCTTCCTCGTAGCTTCCGCATCCTTATAATAGCCCTTGCAACAGATATTGCCGAAGAAGACGATTTCGCCAATTTCCTTGCCATCCTTGGCAACGTCAATGAGAACGCCTTCCGGCTGGTCGGCCTTGATCACCCGGATCGGAAGACTGGTTATGAAGCCGTGTCCTTGGCGAGCCATCTTGACATACCTCTCCGACTCCGGCAGATCGTCCCATTGCGGGAGGTGATACCCTTTTGTTATGGGGCCGTATGTCTCGGTTAACCCGTACACGTGGAGGGGATGTAGGTTTAGATCCGTCTATGAAGTTAGGTTAGTAAATTCTCAATGATCATATGCCTAGCCCATACCATCTGCTTGAATAGGTGTGGTGTCGGAGGGCTCGCAGCCACAGTAACCTTCACTGGCTGCGGTAACTTTGCTGCTTCTTTCGAAGTGCAGAGTAAAGTATTGACCGTCGGTGCCGCGCTGAAATTAGTTATGCCCTCTTCCTTCAAGAGTTTCCAAATTAATGGATAGTCAACTCTCCTAAGGCAATAATGTGTGCCTCTGGCAGCGGTTACCGCCCATCTATGATAAGAGTGAGTCCTGGCTTTCGAAGAGACTCCTATCTATGAAACTTACGGGAACGTCCAGCCAACGGCGTGAAACCTAGACTTGTTAGCGATGTAATCAACCATTTCCAAAGTAATCTTACATCGGCAATGTCCATAAATATTTACATCTCCCTTTACCGTAGCTCAATCCGGACTCAACCACATTAGCTAGCGCTGCAAGGTAAGCGCCTCGATGCGTGTATACGCACCCTTTTGGCCTTGAAGTCGTCCCTGACGTGAATGGAATGGCGATCATATCGTCTTCGTGGATGTCATGAAGGTGCAAACCAGCCCATCCCTTACCGCCCCGCGCTTGATCATATTTCAACCCTTCTAGCACCGCTTCGTCGAATGGACCACATAGCTCACCCTCGGTCGCATCGGTATCCTTGGCTCGTTAATAAATTTATTCGACGTCTCACAAGCACGTAAATTGGAGAACTCGAGTGTAGACTCACGAGATCGACGATGAAAGACACATTGGGATGATTCTTCTTAAACCCATCTAATAGCGGTAGATACTCCTTATCTACGATGATGGAATCTACTTCGGCGAAGTCAAAAATATAGGTAATATCATCGGGTTTCAAGCTATAGAACAGTTAGCATTCGGAGTGCGTTCCCGCGGGGGCAGACGAATTTCCGGATGACGCACCGATAATTCACAGGGACGATAACCCCGCCAGCAGCCACAATTCCGAATATCGATTCTAAGAAAGCCGGCGTATTAGTTGCCAGTATACCAACACGTTTATAGCCGTGTTTTAACAGGTAGTACGCCAACCCCCTCGCACGATCCGCGAATTCGCTGTAAGGCCTCCTTAGGACTTTGTTATTGGCGGTGACGTGGTATATGGCGGGAGCATCGGGTTCGATGGCAGCAGCTCTCTCCAGAAAAAATGTTGGGGATAGTTGGTGTATGTGATACGTATGATCAACTCCAACGGGCGACTTCGGGGTCGTCGGCCCTAGATGACCGAGTAGATTTCTTAGCCGTGACGTCGGTCCAGACATGTTATTAAATGTTGAAAGTGATAAAAACAACCACCCCCTTTTTTGGTTTCTAGTAGTGCTTAGATTAGAATGCTCAACCAATGCGCGGGATATGAGTATATCAAGTGGGTATATGGTCGTATTGGTATGATAGGAACGGAAAATAAAGCTACATGAGACAATCGTCTTCAAGGTTGACGACAAAATCCGGTTGAGGAAGGTATCGAGACTTATAGCAGTAGGTACATAGGTACTTAACTGAGGTACGCAAAGCGGTGGCAGACAGGGGGAAGGAAACTGCGGGGCGGTAGCACTACCCCATAGGCCCCGTAGCCCCGTTTCCCATGCCGCTAACCCCGGTCTTTTTCGGTTAAGGGCTAAGCATTACCGGGGAATCAGAGATCTAGCATACAGGGTTACTTATTAACATAAAGTAGAAGCTAAGGCGCTTCAGCCTCTCGGATCGCTTCAACTTAACCATTTATACTACAAATTTGAATGTATTCGAAACCAATTAAAAGAACACAAGCTTTTAACGGGTGAACTATCATTTATAGCGAAGTCAAACGGATTCTCTATTTTAATTTTGAAGCCATAATTATTGTTATTAGTTTGTACAACTAGCCGAAACTCGAAAATCAGACGCATCGGAGCTTTTATTGTGTCACTTAACTGCAGATGTACATAACTCGTGGCGTAGGTCCATATACTTGGTTCTACTGTTTGCCCCTGGAACTTATATCCACGCAAAATGTCTAAAACCGCACTTATGAAAACGTTGGCAATCTTTACGGATCCGTAGCTCCAAGCTCGATGGGATGAATCCTGAAATTCCTTAACCGTTAGTAAACTCCATTTCGGGGTTAATATTCTGCCGCCGACTAACCGACGAGCCGATTTCATAATTTTATGATACCATGGCAGGTAGTATAAAATTTATAAAATTTAAGATGAGCACTGTAACTAACCGAATCGTCATAAATTTTGATTTGATCGCAAACACCTCGGCCACGATATCCAGCTACACCTTTCGTGCAACACATATCCAAGCCGACATTTCTAATATCCCCGTCTCCTTTTCCGTATCCCGCAGCTGCTGCCGGATCGTGTCGTCCCAACGACCGATTTCTTCCTGACTCCACCCTTCCCAGAGTTTGGCCGTCCACATAGGCGAACTGAGCATTTTGACAGCATCCTCTCCGGAACCACACTCCCAGTTCGGCTCAGCTTCGAATATTTTCACCTGATCGCTAGGAAACCCGCCAGCTTCCGCGATGCTCGAGAGCTTCTCTTTCGTCAGCCACTCGGGGGGCATATACATAGGTTTTAACCCGCTATTAGGCCGAATAGCCTCTACTGCGCCTTCAAGTACGTCGGCAGCTCGTCGAACCTTCCATGTCGTGACTATAGCATGACCGCCAGGCTTAAGCACGCGGTACATCTCTGCGACGCCGGCTACCGGGTCTTTAAGAGCGAATATGCCCAAATTCATAATGATAGCGTCGAATTCGGCATCCTTGAATCGAGAGAGGTCTTGAGAGTCTTGGACGTAAGGTTCGGCCGTAGTCCAGTCAAGCGAAGCTTTGTTCGTCATGTAGCGCTCGATCATGGCAGGCGCAAAGTCTATGCCGGTAACCCTGGGCGGTGGAGAAATCGGTAACCCGGGAACGGTAACATATTCCGGAGACGGTGATAATAAAAGCTTCGTCACAATGCCCGGCCCAGCTGCCGAGTCCAGGATGTGGCTCGATGAAGAATAGTCCGATAATGGTAAGTGGGACAATGCTGCAGCGGCAAGACGAGTGCTGGTAGCTCCTACATCCTTCTCATACGTGGAAGCACTCAATTGGAAATGCGATTTTCCAATTATTCCCGAAGTCTCCGAAGTCATGTTGGTGATGAAGATTGTTGCTATCAAGTGATGAGAAACAATAAAAATTTAGGAATCCCTAAAGCCGCGAAAGGTATCAAATCGATTTCCGATAGTAGTTCTAAATATTAATCAATCATGCAAGTTAAGCATTAAATTATTTCATCTCAATCAGATTATACATGTGCTGTCGGATACATATTTTACTTCACGAGGTGTCCCCGGAATGTCTCCGAGGGTTTCATTGATGGAGACACGTACAATTAGAAGAATTACCAATCGCGAAGTTCTACGCTTTTATTTAAAAAGTTTTTTCTCCGTAAACCCTCTATATTAACCTTTCTATATTTCTCATTCAGAGAAAATTCTTGTCTTGATAATGTCATAATCCATAACTAGCAAGCTCGTCCCTTGAGGAGTTTGAACGAGCTACTCGGGTCACTCAGGGGTTACTCAGGGGTCACTTAGAACGCCACTACAGAAGCCGCTAAAGTCTTCGACACGACGTTTAGTAGTGATCGTCTTTACACGACGTATCGGAACTATACAATGTTAGCGAAAATACATCCTCATGAGCATCTTCAAACTCACGTAAGGGTTCTCAAAGTCAGTACAGTCGCGTTCACCCATCTCTAAACCGACCTTGATTCTGTCCTCCTCCGACATACCCAGCTGTCTCAACTCTCTGTCTCTGCGCTTATTGCGCATGACCAAGATGGCTCTCCATAGGAGAATCACAAGCACCTGGAGCACTAAACATGACACGCAGCCAATGGTCCCCGGGACGTATCTAGGCTAAATAGTTTCGTTAGTATTACACGCGTTATCCTGCCTTGGTTTTAAGTAACGTACAGCATCCCTGTCTTGGAAAATTTGGGTGCCCGTCATATTTCCGACGCAATATCCCACAAATGTGATTGAAGATACGACCGTTCGTTTTGTTCGCCCAGCAATGTTTGACGGTACTAACGACCAGGCAAAGAACGTGCCGACTATGAAAGTCGATGTCATAAAGAGTCCACCCCATTTGGTCCATTTATACTGTGGCTCATCGGGAAGGATTGCGACGACTAGAAAACCAGCTATCGGCGGAAGTGTAGAGAGCACCATGATCCACCTAAAGATGCAACTGATTAGATTATATGCAGGTTAGAGTCTCGTAGATCTTACATTCGGAGGTTCTTTTTCCTCGTAACTAGTAGACCGATCCCGAAAAAGAATAGCATCGAGAAAAACATTTTCGGGAAGCCCAATAGTAAAGTCTGTAAGTTTGCTATATCGAAGTTAGTCGAAGTAATTCAATATTACAAGCCAAGTGATACCAACTAAATCCATATCCAGTGATCAATATACCCGAGAATGCTGATAGTGCGCCGTTGGGAACCGCCCCTAGAAAGGAATTTGCGCCAGCGATCCAGAACTGTGCATTCAGGTCAACTTCTCCAAGTCGGGTAGGATAACAGGTTAAGACGTAATCATAACGACATACTATTGGATCCACTAGACACTCTCTGACTTGATTCCATTTCCAGTCTTTCATACCGGTCGTGTCGTGCCCCGTATTATTAGCTAGAATGCGAGCCGTAGCTATCTTCTTCTCCTCAGCGGACAGCCAGCGTACTTCTGACGGTGTACCGAGAAGGAGAAAGCAAGATAATCCCACAACAATAGTAAGACTGCCGAGGAACTGCAACAGTATTAGCAAACTCTCCCATCTTCAATGCTCGGAAACCTACAAAGGACATATACCTCCACGCCTGGAAGTCTGGATTTTTGTAAGTCACTGTACCAATCCCATAATTTATGGCGTCGGTGATAATGGCCATCCCGGTATAACCGCTCTGGAAAACCAAGGCCCGCGAGGGATGTTCCCGCGTGGTATACCAAGTCCCAACTACCAGTAGAAACCCGGGACTAATAGAGCATTCAAATATTCCCTGTAACGCTCGAAGCGTAACAAGATGCGTAAAATTCTGAGCGAACCCAATGCATAACACAATGAACCCCCAGCACACTATGTAGGCTGAGAGAACTCGGCCCATTGGGTATCTCTGTAATAAGATAATCGACGGAATTTCAAAGCACATGTAAGTGAGATAGAAGACGGTGGTTAGCCATGAAAACTGCTGCCCGACTAGGCCCGTATCTTCGCGCAACCCAAAGGTAGCTTGAGTACCGACGCAGGACTTGTCGACCGCCTGGAGTCCATGGCAAACCCACATACTATTGTAGCTGGTTTAGTATAATGGTTTCAAGAGAGAGACTGGGCTGTTTTAAATTGGACTCACAGAGGGAGAAGGTACTTGTCGACTTTTCGTTTTAGATGATTATACTCTTTATCAGTATATTGAGATGGAAGTTCCTCGATATGATCTACAGTGATTTTATCATCATCTGAGATCCTGACACTGTCGACTGATGTCATCTTGATAGATATAGCCGATGGTGCTTGGTATCGCGATTGTGAAATTTGTTATACGTTTAATATCTAGAGCTCGAATCTAGCAGGACATGAGAATGTATAACGCTTGGAGTTCTGTTGCTGATAGATGCGACTATAAGTACGCACTCACAGATCAATAGGAATGGGTATCAATATAATAAACTACCTGCATATAGCATCAATATTGCTCAGGGATACCTCCTGGGCTCTAGAAGGCCACACCGGCCCAACATCATGGAATCTAGAACAGCTACACAAGATATCGGGAACGAGCACGAATCAGAAAGGTAGCCTAAGAGTAGATCTCACCGTAGGCATAACGAATTTTACGTTCTTTCCACAACATCGTCTCGATTTTCAGTTCTCAAGCCACAATCTCGGCGCTTTACAACTGCGTTTAAGCCCGGATTGCCTTGTTCGACGTAGGTTGTCTAACTTGGTTAAGCAAAACGGTGGGAAGATACCATCCGTCCTTACACAAGTACCGCCATCGAGAAGGAAGGGTGATGCAACAAATTGGACCATGTCATGCGAAAAAGCAAAGAGTAGATTGAGACATCGAAGATGTCTAACTCCGCTGGAATATCTAGCCTCAAGGCAGGTAACCCTTGAGACCTTCCTTCTTGGCCACGTTCGTATCCTAGGACTCGACTAATAGGGATAAAGGATGTGGACAATTGGATATCTGCGTGAATTAGAAACGGTCTTACAGACGATAATGTTTTTCTAGTGTGGGGGCTGGATTGTAAGACACTTGCGGAAGACATGTTAGAAATTCGAACATTGGGAATGTCGGGAAGTCTGCTCGAAGCTCAGCGGAACGGTTCTGCGAGATTATGCTTGTCATGGTCAACTTTCTGCGCGCATGTAGCTATCCGTTTTGACATTCATCCCAAGTGGATGGATACCAACAGATTCCACGACGTTGATGATGTGACTTGAAATACCCCGATATCAATCACCATTTCAATATATTCTAGAAATCATTCCATAACAGGTGGCCCGTAAGGGTCGGGCCGCACCTAGTGGGCCACAGTCGTGGGACTGGTTTCGGCATTAGTTCCGCAACTAGGTAAAATGTGTTCAAGATCGTATACTAGGTAAACCTTGAATTACACGATCGTGAAGTGGGGGTTGGGTTTTTGAAATCTTTTTTTTCTCTCATTCAATTATTAATTGGCCCTTCTATTCATCCAATACGTAAATTGACGTACCTACATGAAACCCGGAGATCTAGACAATATATCCACCTAGGTAGGTAGGGGTACCTAAGGTATCCAGTCGAATGGGAGCGCCGTCCTTGGGCGGGAAATTCTACGGCGCGGCAGAGGAGGGGGGTCGATATGGAAATCGAGTGGACGCCCATTCCTGCATGCGAGAGGGATATCTCTCAACTTAAGGTGCGTGATCCCGGAGATAAAATACCAAGGGCCTAGAAGCTTTAAAATATGCAAGCCTCCGAGGCCAATAGAGGACCCCACGCGCATAACTACGAAGACATATTCACATGTTGGTTTAGAATAGGGATCGGAAATGTGAGAATGGACGCTATCCCTAATGGAAAGAAATATCTTGGCGGGCAGAACTATATTTGACGTCTTTGGGGGTAGGGAGGGCACTATTGAAGGAATATCCCTGACTGGACTTAATAAAGGATGTAAGGGCTGCTCGTAGATGAACGTAGATCCATCCGTGATCCGGTGAATAGGTACCACATACTATGCGTATATCATAGGAGCGTACTTATCTGAACAGAGGATTCTGTGAGCCCGCATATTAAATCGTATCGGTATATACTTGCCACGAAGCTACATAGACTCTTCTACAGTGCAAAGATGACGTGCCGAACTCCTGTCTCTATAGGATGATAGGGCGCTTTCGCCACCTAGTGGTTCCCCTAAGCTATACCTCCCAGAGCTGTGATATAGGCTGTGTTAGTAGATCAGTCTAATTACTATAAACTTTGTATAATGCAAAGGTTATTTTTCCTATAGGTAGTAGGCATTTAATATATAAAGGGCAAAGTTTAACTATATACAATACTATGTAACGTTGTGACGATATAATACACGAATGGATGAGTACCTAGGTATATACAGAAATATTTATGCGCCGCGAAAAGTTATATGTGACTAAGATTGAACAGCAAACTCGGGAGCACTCGCTGCTAAGAGACTCTGTATAGCTTCAAGCGAACTCAATTCAACGCCCAAGTCCGACTGCCCATCGAAGCCACCGGTATACCATTGCACACCACAGGTGGCATTGTTATAACCGCTGCAGCTAGCGGCGGCGCCCTGAGCAGTAGCCTCTAGCATCGCATCAATATTTGGCTTGACACTGGGAACCAACACAGCCGTCTTCCCCAACCAACGCGCCAGGCTGGCCTTGAAGCTAGTCTGGTCGATATTACACGCCGAGTCTAGTTCGCATTTCTGCTCGTACATCACGTTGGTAGCGTTAGGTGTAGGGCCAAAGAACGTGCTCTGTGCCGTGCCGACCAAGCCTTTTACTCTCTCTTCCCAGGTTGAGCTCTTAGTGAACGCATACATGTGGGCGGCACCATGGATGTAGGAGGCGATATTATAGCTCCACTCATCTTTGTTGATCCCGGTGCAGTTGGCATCCTTCTCGTCACCCGCACCGTCAAATACGTGGAAATCGGCACTGACGAAACCAACACCGGTAGACCAGTCCCAGACCTTGGTGGCCCAATCGCCGAAAGTCTGGTTGCCGGTGTACCGAGCGAGACGGGCGGCAGTCTGGAAGAAGCCCGCATTGGTCACCGAGTTTTTGTAATTGTAGCCTTTCGCCGTCTCGGTAAATTGCCACTTGAGTCCACCCCCACAAGTTGCGCTGTCTTTATTCCACCGCGCCACAAAATCCTCGAAGGCATTTGTGCCGATGGCGAGCCAAGAGTTGGCGCAATCATCGCTTACTTGGGTCTTAGACTTTTCACATGGCAGAGCTTGGAAGTTGTACTCCATCGCAGTAAGGGCGTTGTATACCCAATAGACTTGATCGTCATTGGCCTCCCACGACTCTTGCTCGGTTGGAACGAAATCGTAATTGGGTCCTAGGTTCTTTGCGAGCGCAGATAGGATATCGTCTTGGTAAGTTGTGTCGCCCGTATACACGGTATAGTCCATCAAGCCGTTCCAAGCCGAGCCGGATAGCCACCAGAACCAAGGCTCTGGTTGTGTAAATTGTCCTGCCGTCGAGCTGGGATCATGATACACGTAGAGACCTTTCGCTACCTGAGCTGCATTCTCTTTGACAGAGGTTTGGTCTTTGATGTTAAGGCTTAGAGAAGACGCGACAGGAGCGAGCGTTGCCCCCGCAACAATTTTGGATAACCTCGTCATCTCGACTACTAATAATTCTCTATACTGATTTCAAACTTGAGAAAAGAAGAAGAAGAAGAAGAAGAAAAATCGACAAGCCACGACTCGGCGATTCGAACACGCGTGTCGGCCGTCCATGCTAAAATATGTACATAGACGTACCCCTTTTTTGAAGCAACGTTGCCCATCTAGGCCGACAAGCGGGCTGCAGGAGTGAGCTGTCGATCATTTCACCTTATGTGAGGGCGGGCGCCATATAAGAAAAAGGAAGTTGGATTACAATGGCCAGGAACACGCGAGTGGCTGAGCCAATGAATCGACTGCAACCCCCATGATCCTTGGCGGCCTTAAGCTATTTCCAGTTACTGCGACAAAAGCACAACTGCTTTTTCGGTGTTTTTTTTGGTGCTTTGTGATCATCGAAACATCACCTGCATACATAGTACGTCTTCGGGACATTTATAGGAACATGTGCGGTTTTATATTTATAACTCCAGAGAGTTGCAAGCGTCGATCTTCAGGGTCCTTCAATCTGATATGCGAACTGGGGGCGCATATGTTCAATATTAAAAATGACGGTCGATCATTGCTTTGTTTACTCTATCAGGCGGTGATATTTGGCAGGCGTCAAGGCTTCTAGACTAACGTTTGATCCTTTGCATATATCAAAAAATTGAGCAGCGGAAAAGACAATTTTTGGTTGCACATATTAAACCAGTATGAGATATTACCCACGCTAAGCTGCCCGGTATATCCTATCGGATCTAATAATGAGGTCTCTGTCAGGGCTCTAGCCCGTGCTACATATAGAACAAAGAACTCGTTCTATATGTAGCTGCCTTTAGCCATAGTTGTAGATAGGTTCCTCGCGGAACAACGAAGTTGTTTCCTTGCTTCTTGGTCCGCCTCGTGACAGTCTCTCGTATATGACTCCGAGGGTTTTAGAAGGATAGCGAGAAGAGAATACAGCGCAATGATAGGGTTAAATGACTATATAGCGATTGCCGGTTGCATCTAGGTTAGACGTCTTCCAATCAGACCAATGCCCTAAAGTCATATATTTTGCATCCACAAAGTATTGTGTCGGTTGAGAAACACTATCGTCGATGACAAATTCTCTACGATATTCAAGACTACCTACCCGACAGACTAGGCAATCACCTCGCTTAGATTCGAAGCCTATCGGCTTTGATGTTGAGTTAAACCATCGTGGTATACTCCAAGTCTTTCTGCTAGCTAAGCTACGATAGCTTCCCCACATTCCCCAGACTTCTAGCGGAGGTTGGCTGTTTACCCCAAATGCCCAGAAGCCAACCAGGACTAGGGTCATACCTAAAGAAATTGGACTTGGTAATTCGGGAAAGTCTACGCCGAAGAGCTCGGTTGAGAATATGAATAAATACCAATATGAAGGGAGCATAGTATAGCTTCAGGATGAGGTATCAGAGGATCGTGAACGTCTCTAGAGTTAAACCAGCATGACGTCTCTCCTGCTGCTTTCTCTACTGCCGACGTTGGCCTTGGCGGCGATCGATCGGTGAGTCCTCTCTAAAACATCGAAAGTAACAGGTACATAGGTATATATAAGACTAATACGATCAAGACGTGCCGTAGTCTCTCGATTCAATGTGGTTCGCTCGACACTGCCAGATGTGATAACCAACCAGACAACTCCTCTCCAGGTTGGCAATGGAGATTTTGCCTTCAATGTCGACAATACGGGTATGCAGACATTCATACCCTTCAACACGTTATCGAGTTGGGGTTGGCACAATGATTCCTTGCCGGCAAACGGGTGCGTGTCGAAAATAATCAAAAGAACTTAGCCTCATAGATACTAACTGGTTTCTTTAGCGAAAAACTCAGCGACTACCACGGCGTCGAAGTATTGACGCACGGCAGAAATATCTCATACGACCTTGAGGATCCTGATCTACCAGAAGTTTCCAAGTGGCTCACCGCAAACCCCAATCGTATCAATTTGGGCCGCATTGGTCTCAAGTACAAGGGTGATAGTCTCCCACAATCGCTAATCACGGACCCGCGGCAAGAATTAGATGTGTGGAACGGCATCATTACATCAACGTTCAAAGTCGACGGGAAAGATGCCAAAGTAGTGACCCAGGGAGACTTTGACTCTGATGCGGTCGTCTTCCAAATCGACTCGGAGCTCATTTCAACAGGGGATTTGCAAGTCGAGTTTGACTTCCCCTATCCTCCAAAGCACAACGTGTCAGCATCGTCGGACTTTGAGATTTTCATGGGGTCTTACGATTTCCCCTTGAATCACACGACGTCTATTGTTAAAGCACACAACGGGCCTCAAAATGGAGTTGCCCACATATACCACGAGATGCAAGAGACAACCTACTATGTCAATCTCCGATGGCCTTGCAAGTCGCCTCTATCCCTAACACGGAACGAACCTCAAGGTTCTAACGCGGTGACGGCGCATCGATATACGCTCTCGCCGGCAGCCTCACCCCGCTATGGGCATCCGCCAACTTCAATCTCTTTCACTGCCCACTTCTCTCTTGACTTGAAATTACCTGCTTCGCCATCAGCCATTAGGAAGCGCAATCCCATCGCTTGGAACCAATACTGGAACGAAGGAGGCTTCGTTGATCTTACCGAGTCGTCCAACCCCAGTTCTACAGAGCTTCAACGTCGTATCATCATGACGCAGTACTACATGAGGGTAAACAGCGCTGCCACAGGCCAGATTCCCCAAGAGAGCGGTCTCGTCTATAATGGATGGTGGGGGAAATTTCACCTCGAGATGGTCGTTTGGCACTGCGCCCACTGGGCAACGTGGGGTAAACAGCGGTATTTCGATAGGATATTCCCCGCCATGTATGAAACTCTGATGCCCACGTCAAAAGCACGAACTCGGCGCATGGGCTGGGAGGGGGCTAGATGGCCCAAGATGACGGAGCTCGGAACCGGGGGTATTGCCCCGGGGGAGACCCGAGCGTATCTCATGTGGCAGCAACCCCATCCTATGTATTTGGCAAACCTTGCCTACCAGGCTAAGCCCACACGGAGGACATTAAAGGAATGGGATCGCGTCGTCACGGCAACTGCTGACTATATGGCGTCCTTCGCGTGGTACAACGAAACCGCCGGACACTACGATCTCGGACCGCCTTCAAAGGGTGTAACTGAGAACTCCTTCCCGCTAGAGACTCGCAATCTAGCTTACGAGATTGCCTATGTAAGTATCACTGGAAGTGTCTCCCTTTTCGTACGTCGAGCTAACGCTTGCATTAAGTGGCGCTGGGGTTTGGATGCGGCAGCAGACTGGAAGAAGAAGCTCGGTCAACCCGTCCCCAAGAAATGGAGTACCGTCGCAGATAAACTGGCTCCTCCGCCCCAGATCGACGGGATGTATATCCCATGGGAAGGTTCAGGGCTAAATGGCTCGTGGTGGGAAGATCCCAAGCTCGGCAAAGACCCGCGTAGCGTCATCATGCTGCAGGGTATCCTTCCGGATACACCGGCTGTAAGTAGCTCTTTATATACTCCCCAATATGAAGTTGTCTAGCGAATCATTACTAACTTGGAAGTTGCAGGTTGACCCCGAAGTTGGCCTCAAGACTTCTAATAAGATGTGGGAAGTCTGGACCGACGAGAACATCCGAGGATGGGGTCGGTCCGTCCTCGCTATCAACTCCGCGCGCGTGGGAAATCCAGAGCGTGCAATCTACCATATGACGAACTACGGCTATTGGCCGTTTGACGATGCAGGCATGCCGACTCGGTCTGGTCCTAGTAAGTCGTCTTTTCCTTTCCATTGACTCTAATAATCCATTGAGAACTCAACTAACTCTTTCATGTAATTAGACCCTTCCCCGCCACCCTACTTCCCCGGTGGCGGCAGTTTCCTCTACGCTATCGGATACATGGTAGCAGGTTGGGAAGGCTCTGAAGGTGATGCTCCGGGATTCCCTAAGGATGGGACTTGGGTTGTCAAGCATGAAGGCTTGCTTAAAGCACTTTAGATGCAATCATTGTCCTAAATCTTAGGCTAGGGATTTAACTATTCCCCGATAGTCAGGATTGCTCTGTTGGTACCCCTATACGTATGAAGTCTCAAGAACTTACAGGCATGCACCATAATAAGACATCATAATTTTGAGATTTGGTAGTTATTCGCATCTTGTCACTCTTGGTTGCAACAATTGCTTCGACTGATTGGCTGCATGACGTAGAAAGACGGAAAGGGGGTATAATGGTGACATCACGATAGCGACATTAAGGTGTTTACTTTCCACCTCCACCAAATTTACGGCTTATATATCACATTTCATGAATCCTCCAAGATCTCGAATCTTTGTTGATCCTTGAGGTTTATACTCAAATATCGCACCGACACCACGAACTTCGTAAATTTCTATCGATTTCGCAAGCAAAATGTCCAAAGAAGGCGGGGATCTCAGCCAGATGGCCAAGGATGGCACAAGCAGTAAGTAAACTCCCATACTTCGGCTTTAAGCACAAGCATTCACCTCTATTTTCTTATATCGCTTTGATTATCTTGATCGAGAGACTTACATGGGTTAAACCATAGTCCCTGGAGATGCCGGAAAGCAAAACACGATCCCATCAGTACCCAACCCAGACCAAAAACTACGGGACGCATCCGGCGGAATCGGTGGCGCATCACTGCACAGCGCGGCGGATAACCCTATTGGCGTAGGAAAGAACGCTGACGACAACGCCGTTACGGCAAGCGGGCATGCGGTACCACAGTCGACAGCCAGCAAGCCGAGCGGTAGCGGTGGCAAAGAACGGGAGCCCGAGAGGTTTCAGTTGCACTGAGGTTACCGTTGGACCGTCGTTGGAGTACTGCCGAGTGTTTCATTGCATCGTCACAGGAGGCGGACACCAAATAAGTTGATCATCTCCGTTCGATAATAAATTAGTAAAAACGGGGGTACATATTTATGTTCCAGTCATATGATAATAGACGAAAGTTCAATTAACTATGCTTTGTGCGAAGTGTACCTAGGTAGATATGATATATCATATACAAGGCGCACCAGGTATCTCGATCTCGAACGACACCAGCGCATTATAATAGGTATCCCATGCCAGCAAAATAACCACCCAAAACGCCCCAGCTATGCGAAGCGGCTATAGTAATAATCGGAAACCCCGAGTGTCTACTCTAGTAACCCTTTCGAAGATGATCTCATGTCTTCCAGTTAATTATTATTGTTTTTTTTTAATCCTCCATATACGTTCCCGCTTTCACGACCAGCCCAGGAAGTTGAGAAGATTGTTTCGCGGGTCCCCGTTGGCCTCGACCTGCAGGGCCGCCCTTCGCGCTTGCTCGACTTCCGGCGTGTTCTGCTGGGAGAAGATGCGGTCCATGGTACCGGATTCGCGGTGCAGTTGCGAGCGGACGTAAGAGCCCACGGTATAAGCTGTTTCGCTAATGTTAGTAGATGGAAACAAATGAGACAGATTAAAAGTTGTGCTAAGTAGAGGGAAACGGACCAACTCCGATTACCACGAGGCTTGGTAGTATTCTATGTCGGCTGTTAGCGTATATCCACGGCGGTTCTAGGCCTATGCCAGGGGCTGGTTGGAGAATCCCTACCTTGAAGATACAGGGCCGAGCTTGGGTGCTGCGGGCGTTGCAGCTCTGGCGGCTGCGTGCATATGCGGGCGGAGACCTTGCGGGTGTGCGATGGCCATTGTTTTAGCAGGGTGGATAGGGGCTTTGTGGTGAAGTGGTATTCTCAGTAGCGAGTAATGAAGGTACATGCAGTGACTTGATACTTTGGAAGCCGAATGGATGGCTTAGCTCCGAGCGAAGTTGTGTTGATGTAGGTAATATAAACTTGATTGTGTTGCAGGCTGTGGTGAAACATGGTGGAAGACGACAGGCTTAACGGTGACATTATAAGCTTCTTGATTTCCTCTGGACTCTTCTGTGATAGCTACTGTTTCTTCCATCTCCTCGTCGTGTAAGTCCAAGAGCTGCTATACGTGGGGTGATTCTACGTGGTGGATCACGATACGATGGGGTGATATGGTGTCGGCGGCCCTCACCGAAGCGCTGATGCCTGTCCAGATTTAGTAACGCTCGATCCGCCCAGCGCCAACGCCGCTTAGAATGGACAGACCAAAGCGAAAATCGAGTCAAATAAAATCATCTCCATATCCCATAGAGGCAGTCATGACACCATTGGATCCGTCCTACCGGTTCATTATCGCTACCAGCCACAGTTCCTCCGCATTGTCATCGCCGAAGACCTGCTTCATCTGTCCACCTCAAGACTTCGGCCGGGAACCGATATGGGCTGGACCGTGGATTGAAACCATACGCTAAATCCTTTTTCCATCCGTTCTCACAATACACGTGAAAGAGGTCATTTCCGACTCGGATGACTTTATGGGATTTGGTTTAAAATGTTTATTATTCGCCTATCCGTTGGCTGGCTCGAAGACCTTGGGCCAACTAATAAATCGTGCTTAAATGTAACCTTTGGTACACACTTTTTGAATATTTCCGTCTGAATTAAAGGATATCCAATTGAAAGGGAGCGAAAATATGAAGCTATCCGTCCGACATATACTATTATACCAAGAAAAAAATTATATTATTCATTCTTGATTCGACACACCCCCTCAGGCTTCAGATCGATCCCGGCCAAGTCCGGCAATTTTCAGACTCTTGTTTGCTCGCAGAATCGAACCTGAGGCTTTGGCATTTCTTGTGCAAGTGGTCTTTCGCCCAGTGGTGTAGGATATATATCGGGATCAAGCATATATATGAGACTCTTAATTATCAAACACATACCACTACACCAAAGGGTATCTTTTTCTTTGTTAGTAACGCATATGTTATTTGCATATTTATCTGACACCATCTCGCTTCGTACAAGATGCACGCAATCACCAACTAGCCAATGAGATGCTGTTTACCTGCTGCACGCTACCGCGTTAGGGATCCTTTAGTAAACAGGTAACGGACGATATTTCATTGGATTTAACGGTAATAATACCTATCAAGTATTGAAATGAAGAAAAAGTAGTAATGTACGCTGAGTGGAATCCTCTCCCCCTAAGTCCTCCCTCTTCACCGTTATCTATCAGTCATGATTCATAAACCTCTACTGGCCTTTTCTCAACCAAGCTACCTCTTAAGGGACGAGCGATTCATTACTTGGAGGAAAGCGCCTAAGCGTATAGCTCTGGGTACTCGGCCTTGATCATGTCGGCGCCCTGCAGATTATTCGGTTAGCGCACAGACTCGCAAGAAGCATTGGATATCCAGGGGCACATACCTTCTCAGCAATGGCATAGACCGAGTTCTGAATACGGCAATCGGGAATCACCGGGATCACAGACGCGTCGATGACCCTCAAGCTTTCAATACCAAACACCTTGAGCTTACCATCGACGACCCCCTCTTTAATGCTAGGCGCCATACGAGTGGTTCCGCAAGGGTGGAAACCCGTCTGCGAGCGCTCGAGGATCATCTTGTCCATGGCGGCATCCGAAGTACGGGGCATGGGCCAGGGGTAGTCTTCGCGGATCATGTCGCGCATGCCCTCCCCGTTCATCAGCACGTCGTCTACCCAGCGGATACCCTCGCGCATCGCCAGGATATCTAGATCCTCGGCGAAGAAGTTCAAGTTGATCTTGGGCTGCACTAGGGGGTCAGTACTGTTGAGCTCTACTGTACCCGAGCGACTTTGCGGTCGCAGCAAGTCCACGATAACTGTCATGTAGTCGCCCTTGGGCGGGGTCGGGATGTGCCACTGAAAGGCGTCGCTGAACATGGGTACGAAGTCGATTTCGAAATGAGGCTGTCCCGCAGGACCAAAAGGGTCCAGGCCGCCGTTGGCCTCTTTGGCGGCTACGTACTCGGGGTACTTCATTAGGCGCTCGTCAATACGCGGGAGACCAACTAGCTCGAGCAGGCCAGAGGTATAGGGGCCTTGGTTCTTCCATCGGTAAGAACTAACAGCCGCATCGTGCTCAAGACCAGCCCTTAGAAGGTGCTGGTCAAATCCGTTTCCGTCTTCAATGCGAAAGACATGCGGAAGGATAGGATGGTCGAGTAGGTTCTGGCCTACGTGAGGCGAATCAATAATTGTCTCAATGTCAAACTTGGCCAGTTCAGCTTTCGGGCCAATTCCACTTAGCATAAGTAACTTCGGGCTCTCAAACACACCGGACGAGACGATGGTTTCATACTTGGCGTTGAAGCTGTGCGTTTCGCCTGATGGCAGGATGACCTCGACACCGACGCACTTCTTTGTTTCGGGATCAATGATCAAGCGCTTGGAATTGGTGCCAGAAAGTACGGTAACGTTCGTCTTACCCTCGAGGTAAAGCCAACTCGAAGAGCGTTTACCGTTGTAGATGCTATTGGTGCATTTCCAGAGGCCGCGCATGGTGCCGTTGTGAACGTCATCAGTCAACTCGCCACCTTTACTAGTCCAGGCCTTGGTCAGAGCATCTCGGAAACCCTGTATCTCAGGGACCAGATCTGAGTGCGAAACAGGGATAGGACCGTCGGTACCGATGTATTTCAGTTCCTCGCTAAAGAACTTCCGATCGTCGTGGTAGGTCGCCGGTTTATAAAGGTACTTCCGGAAACTGTCCCATTTCCACTCATCCCCGCCGTAAGGAGCCCAATCGTCGAAAGTGCCGGCTGAACCGGGAATCCAGGTATAGTAGTTGAGACAACTGGAACCACCAAGGGTCTTACCGCGAGTGTTGGGCTTTTCGACACGCGTGTAGTCGGGACGGTCAATCATGGTTGTCTTGTAAGCCCAGTCATACTTGCTGTCACGTAGCTCGAAAGCTCGAGCGGGTGTCGTGATGGCGTCGATATCCTTCGGGTTACCAATACCGGCCTCGATGACCAAGACACGGACATTGGGGGACTCGGCCAGACGACCGGCGACGGCGCAACCAGCAGTGCCTCCTACGAATTATATTAGCCATGGTTCCATGTCTACTGTGTCACGTTTAACTTACCTCCGACAACGATAAAGTCGAATTGTTCGATAGACTCAATTTGGTTACCCATATTGTATGTTGTGCTACCGAGATTCAGTTTAGATTTGGATCTCGAGGAAATTTGTTCGGATTTCTATTAAAGCAGGAAAAAGTATTAAGACTTTCTCTTGAGGGGAATATTGTGATGCTCTTGTTTGTATCTTCGGTTAGTTGACTGATATGTTGATGCTGATGATGAGGACAGACCTCTTCCATCTTGGTTTCCATCTCAACCTCTTTATAGTCCAAAGACGATGCGGGACTTTCGACCTTCTCCATATTGATAAACTATCTTTCCTAGCACAATACTATGCACGGCTGTGTGCAATGAGTAAGCGTCAATTGATAGATGTCTACTAAAGGGTTTCCGAAGCGCCAAAATACGCCGTGTTACTTAGGACCGGTATACTACCGGATTGCTGACGCCAGGAAGAACCCGAACGGGGTTTCGAATGGGATTCTCCAAATCGACAGGATAGTGGAGGGATTTCAACGAATGCGAGCCGCGCCGAGCAGTGCGTCTAAGGGTAATACCTACCGGAGAGGATCGGAATCTCTTACAGTATCGCATTTGGTCTATTCAATTCGTGTAATAGAGAACTTCAAACAAGACAATCCGAGCGAGTTTACCCCGTAGACCCAGATGCCGAGCTAAGTGCGGCGTCCCAGGGCACAGTCTTACAGCGCAGCTCGGTGAAAACCCGGAGATCTGGATATACTCAACAACGTCACTGAGGATACCGAAATTCCACGTAGCAAAGCTATCACGAAGTAAAATTACGCAGAAATTCTGTAAGAGGATGATTTCAGCAAGCTTTGCTTGTCAGGAAATCGGTGTTGATAGAAGTAGTTACAGCTATATGATGTGAACTCGAGATCTATGATTGTTAATTGGAATCCCTACTATCGACTACAGATTGAAAAACTCATAAACTAATCGTATAGCTATAAGCAAACCGGTTTATTATAATTGTTTAGTTAGAAACTAGAGCTACTAGTCTGAAAGCCAGATAATTCTAGATGGGCTTTGAAAATTGATGAAATTGAGAACCCGGGTAAGCCGGTTGGAAAATTCAAAATTTCTGATTTGGTCTTTTGGGGTAACTGTTGAATTCTCTTCACAGTAAGACCATATTTTTTTTCTATACTAGGGGCCATTTGTCTTGTATGCGTCTTAAAACCCAGTAAACAAATTCGAGCTGATCCCGTCGCCGCATGGAGCCGTAAACATATGGTCATCCTTCGGACTTGAAGTATCGCTGTGCAGGCTATTATTTGGCTTCTAAATACTCCGTCAGCCCTCCGGATTCATTGAGATGCTTCAGTACGATCGGGGTTTCCACAGCATATCACCATCCCCTTTAGATATCATGCCGGGCATTCTTGCTCATATGACGAATCTTCTGCCCGTACTACACATGTCGTCAGCTTTAAATTAAACAATGATGCTTGATAAAACCTACCCGATAGAAAACAAATGGGATAGGGATGAACAAGACAGCAATACCGCCAAGAAGCGAATTGCCGGGACCGATACCGAGTTGACGAAAGAGCTCTCGAGCCTAGACGTGTACATACATCTGTCAGCCATGAAATAAAAGAGAATTCCGGCCTGGAACTTACAAAAAGAGGGAAAGACGCTCCAAATGAAGCTCGGAAAAGTGCATTCCCCGCGAATATTGAGGCGACATACGCTGGATAGGAGATTCCTAGATAATTAAACACCGTATTGAAAAGCGTGACCACACCGACGGTGAATAAACTGGAACCGATTATAGGCACAATCCAATGTACGTTTTCCCGCGCCGTCCACCCGTACCAGAAGAGGCAGATCGGAAGGGAAATGGCACCGACGAAGGTTGGCGGAAGTACCATCTCGGGCTTAAAAGACGGCTTGGTGAACTTTGGAATCACGCCGTGCTTGATCCAGAGTAAGAAAAAAGGCACGGTAACAAGGGCACCGGTGAATATACCCAAGAAAGCTAGCCCCTGCGCGCCAGTGCTAAACCCGTAGACTTCACCGAAGACCAGCGGGAACGATTCAAACCAGAGGAAGAGAACTCCGTATAGAAGCGCCGAGTACAAGTCCATGAAGAAGACGATAGGCTCCGAGAACGTTAGCGTGAAAGCCCTGCCCAAGACCACAAGATGGTCTCTCAGCCTATGACGAGCAGCATCAATCTCAGACTGGCTTCTAAAGCGGTGATCACCCGTCGTCTCCCGCAGCCTCTTTGCCCTCCTATACAAGATATTCGCAGCGCTGGTCTCCGGGAGCAAGAAAAACAGCAAAATAACCACCAGCGCGCACAACCACGTGAATATCCAAATCGTCCACCGCCAGCCCTCCGCTGGTGCCGCAAAACCCCCTATTATCGGACCGAACACGGGGCCAAGAACACCGAACGACGACAAGATGCAGATACCGTATCCGGCACTCGCGGGGTCGTACATGTCTACAATAGTAGCACCGCCTGTCGCTAGGGGCGGACTGCCGACGAAACCGGTCAGGACACGGAAGACGAGGAACATGGGCATGTCGACAGCGAAGCCGGTGGGAAGCTGGAGGAGGATGAAAGCGAGGAAAGTCCAGAAATAAAGGGGGCTGCGTCCGAGTTGCGGGATTTCAGACATCGGGGACCAGAGCATGGGACCTAAGCCGTAACCACTAGAGCAATTGTATAAGTTAGTGGTATTTCATCCAAGAAGGCAAGATTAATAGGGTAGCTCACAGGGTAAATAGGGAAAGCCCCAGCGTAGCGACGATCTCGCTGACGCCAAAGTCCGCCATGATACTCGGTATGCCGGGGACGTATATCGAACTCGCGATGTAAAAGGAGAAGTTGAGGATACACATGAGGAAGGCAACTAGTAGCTTCCAGTTGCTAGACCAGTTCTGGGGGTTCTTCACCTGTTGTTAGCTACAAGGGCCATTGCTGGAAGGTTAGGGACGATAGGGGCAATACCTCTGGATCGTCCGACCCGTACCAATCTACCAGATAAAAACCTCGGTCACCTTCAACCGCGTGGTTTGGACTGGCATTTTGCACGGCAGCATCTTGGGTATCGTTGCTTTGGTCTTCTTGAGACTTTAGCGGCGGCTCTGTATTACCCTGTGTAGAGTTTTTCCATAAAGAAGGGTCAACTTCGTCAGGGTATCGAAAGAGCTTGTTCCTCGATAGGAGTCGTACGAGGTGGCCAAACTGCGTATCACGGATTTGGGTAGCCATGCTATTTGGTAAGAGCACGCAGAAAAACTTGTGATATTTGAATTTTAGGTCTCGACGAAAAGGATGGCTTTACTCTTAGAGAGGAATTTATTTCTTATAACGGCATGGCTAAAATAGTCTTAAGAGACGTGATATACTTCTCGTCTACACAATCAACTTCGTCTACTCCAATACCCGATTATCAACCCAGCCCTTCTACACAAATCAAAGAAATTACCGACACAATAAAATTTAGATATTACCCGCCCCTACGTCGGGTGGTCGACGCTCTATTGAATGAAACTAGATTTGGTAGTATAATGCAAGATTCGGAATTTGCGTGGAGCTAGAGTCTTTATCCCCGAGCAGCTCTCCGTCAAGTTATAGCATATGACGGACCGGTTCAAGCATCCGATAAACGCCGTATTCTGCTTCAAAGACGTTAACTCCAAGCACCGAGGTCAGTGGTAGTCAGCGGCATGTTGCTGATAGGTACGATCATCTTCAAGACCTGAAAGAGTAAAGGAATTGTCGATTTCCGTCTCTTGGCGTAGTGTCTTTTACTTCTATTCGTTGGTGACTATTAGGAACTTTATCGTTAGTCAACGACTGCTAGAGTTTCTTAGCTCGCAGATTTATATTTCCGACCTGCAATGGATATATATCATATTAACCCTTAGATATAAGCCTCGCAACGCCTGTGTTAGTTATGGAACTATAGATGTCGAGTTTATAATGTAGATAATCATTCCAATCTGATATAATCTACTCATGGCATGCGCAATGACCTAGCTTCTTAAATATGAGACTCGAAATGAATCGAATTAAATTGTATATGATATTTCCATTGCTTCCATTTGGCATCGTCTTATACTTTAATGCCAATAAACTCAAAGTCTTTTAAACAATTCTAATAAAATGTTTAAAAATCGTCTAATTACGTTCAATTATACGGTAAGGTAAAAGTTAAGTAATCATCAATTCAGTTAACCTAGAGGATTCGGATCCTTGCATTGCATTGGTCTTAATTCAGACGAGGCGGGTGAGCTGGGCTTGGCACGTTAAAGCTGATCTAGACAGCTGTTGGTTGTGGAACCTCACATGGGTTGAATTGCTTGTTAGTTAGTTAGGTAGGTAGTTACTATATACTAACTAATACATGCACGGAAAGAACCGTGTGGGAGCTGGGGCATTCGTCGACAAAACGTCGATAAAATTAGCATCAAGCTTGCATCGTGTACAGCGCTATGGATTGCGGCTGTGTCAACTTAAGGGGCAAAAGAAGGGAAAAGACGTAAAAGACGGGGCAGGGTTCGTGGAAATTGCATAGTGACATGATAGTCATCCTCCCTTTCCATCCGTGCTCTCAGCTACCCGTCCAGCCGTCCAGCCGTCCAGCCGTCCTACCCATTCGAGACGTTATCGATTACGACGTTGTCTCATCATCCAATCAATTCATGTCGTCGGCGCATGGCCCTTGCTCCCGGCAAGGATCTACAATGCAAGGAACCCAAAGGACTTGGCTAGGACGCTTGACGAGACAGCGCCTCGCGAAGTCGAGTCCTAGAGCGGCTTTAGCTTTATACCAAGCCTCTCTTGTAAGACGGAATTCGCTGATAGTTAAAACGTTATCGGTGTAAGATAGAAGAGGGCAATACATATAGCCGAGCTTGCCCGTCTTCCGCCAGGTTCTTCTTTGGTTTTTCTCTGGTTTGCACTTACACCAGCTAGACAAGACGAAACGATACGACTATGGGCCACTCACTCGCTCTCACGCAAGCGTTCATCGCGTTCGCGACTTTGGGTTCGGCGCTCACCGTCACCGTCCCGGGAGCGCCTCCTTTCAAACCAGGCAATGCGAAGCTGGTCTCGAGAAGAAGTGTAAAATCTAATTCTACGGATAGCATCTCGTGGGGACCATGCCCGGACTCGTTTCCCTCTAGTCTTACGTGCGCGACCTACACCGTGCCGTTGGACTGGAAGCATCCGCAAGGCAACGAGACGATAGACTTAGGTTTGGTCCGCCTCGAGGCCCGCGACAAGGACAACCGAATCGGAAACCTGTTCGTCAACCCGGGCGGACCAGGAGGACAGGCCACAAGCTTAGTCGCGGGGCTAGCCTCGGCACCAGGTGCTCTAGACTCGCAAATCCTCGATCGCTTCGATGTGATCGGTCTAGATCCAAGAGGTGTTGGTCTCAGCACTCCCGTGCAGTGCGACACGGCCGCGTATAACAAGCGTATTACCTGGTTTCCCAAGACACAAGATGAGTACGACGCTCTCGTCACGTACAACAAGAAATTAGGCGAGAGCTGTCGTGCCAAGACGGGCCGTTTAATCGAGTTTGTCGACACGATTAGCGCTGTACGAGATCACGAGGCCGTACGCAAGGCTCTAGGCGGCGAGAAGGCCAGCTTCTTGGGTTTGTCGTACGGAACGCAGCTGTTCAGCCAGTACGCCGAACTTTTCCCCGAGGGTGTCCGAGCCTTGGTGTTAGACGGCAATCTTCAGCACTCCCAATCGGAAGCCAGCAACCTTCTTATCGAGAGCTCCACGTACGAAGCCACTCTCAAGAAATTCTTCACCTGGTGCAGCGGTACGACCGAGGACCAATGCCCTCTTGGTGGCCAAGACGTCCAGGCCAAGTACAAAAGCATACTAGCCAAGGCTGCTACATCCCCCATCCCAGCCCCCGGCTGCGACGACAAAGTCTGCCGCTCTAACGTGACGGAGGAAGAGATCCGGTTCAATATTCAACCATACCTCATCTCCCCGTCGGCATGGCCATCCCTAGGCCAAGCTATCGCAGACGCGGACGCGGACAACGCAACGCTCATCTCTCAACAGCAGCCCCTAACCACAGGCGATGCCTACGACGACTCCTCGCTCCTCGCCGGCACGGCAATCGCTTGCCAAGACTGGACGCACGCCTCGACCTCCCTAGCCGAGGTCCGCGCCAAGGCCACTCTCGGCGCAACCTTCAACCCGCTCACCGACGGCGCGTGCCAAAGCTACGAGATCCAGACCTCGTGCATCGGATGGCCCGCCTCGCTATCCAACCCCCCCAAGCCCGTATCGTACAAGGGCGACGCCAAGATCTTGATGGTACAGTCCGTATTCGACCCCTCGACGAGCTACGCCTGGGGTCTCGGTCTGCACGCGGAGATCGGGGACGAGCGCTCCGTGCTGCTGGTGCGCAACGGCACCGGCCACACCAGTTACCTGCTAGGCGGCGAGACGACGGCCGCTACGAACGCGTACTTGGTGAACTTGACTTTGCCGGAGCCGGGTACGATTTTGCGAACGTGAGCATGGCTTCGTTAGATAACGATATTGTCATAGTAGAACGACTAATGCAGTTTGTATCGTGTACGTTGCTGGACGGATGGCTGCCGCCACGAGAGGTTTATATTGCCTAGCCCGCGTCATGTGACGTGGAATGTGTCTATGAATCAAGAAGTATACGGTATGAAGATGAGTTGGAATTAAATGGAGCCGAGATAGTATATACCTAGGTACCTACATTAGAAGAACATTCATACCTATGTACATAATTATTTTAATTAACTCCCTAATTGTCAAGGAGGTCTAAATGTTAATTGTTCGTGATGTGTATAGGATTGGACGTGGGTTTATTCTAAACAGGACGAAAGGGGCTTACAAGGTACCTAAATTAGGTATGCAGGTAGGTTAAGGGATCAAAACAACCACGTCAAGTTGAAATCAGCGATCTTATTTTGTAGTACACTAATGTGTCAGTCCTACTACCTAAGGCATGAAATGAACTACCTAGGTACTATGGAAAAATCAGGCGCGAGCCAAAGCCCTCATAAGCAATAAGCCATAAACGTTTCCTGCGTCTGAATCGCGTCGCAGACGATGCAATATTCCACCACCTCGCCATGGGGTACCCTCGATCCCTTCTCTTCTAATTATCTTTTATAATTACATTAAGAGATTGGCCAACCCTTTTCATCATGTCTGCACATTTTGCAGTTTCCAGTCGTGAATATATGGCCGATGTCGTCGATACCGTCGATACAATCGATCATTTATTGACTCGGTTGTAGCATCCCCTGAACAGACTCGATCTCATTAATCGCTTCGTTGAAAACGCGAGTAACCGAGTTGAGCACCTTCATGCGGTTATGCTCGCCTCTTGTCCTCCAGAGTTCCACCATCATCTCGCGATAAATCTGCTGCAACTGTTCAATAGTGCAACCCGATGTACGCTCGGTAAGACTCTCCAAGAAGTAATATGCCTGACCATCATCCAGCTCGACCTGCTGCGAAGCAGAAGACACGCCTGACTGGCGGTGCGACTGCGACTGCGATTGCACCGGCTCGTCGGCTGGAGCATCGTTTAGTATGTTCGCCATGCTAGGAGCGTGTGAGGACTTCCCACCCGCAGGCGATGCTTGAACGCGCGACCCGTGGAAAGAGCCGGGCTGGGGAATATATCCCCGTAAGAGGCCATGGGCCTGGGAGTGAGGCCATTGCTCATCACTAGATGTGGCCTGGCTGTTTCCAGGATACGGTTGGGTATCTACAAGGTGTTCACCAGAGCTGGATTGGTCGTGATGAGTTCCGTTGATGGCCTGCGTGCTAAAATTAGAAGATCGGTTGGAAGGATCCGATGTCTTCGTAGTAGACGCGTCGTTAATTAAAGCCGACGGCGACACACCGGGAGGGAGAGACTGTACAGCTGATATTTGGGAGAACTGGTTCGTGCCCCCTGTCGTCGCTTGCGTAGATGTGTGTAAGGATTGATGAAGTGGCATAGCGGGCCACTGAGAGGGAGGCTGCATGGGTAAGTTCAGACCACCAGGCGGCGGCTGGCTATCAATATCAGTCATGGTAGCGTCGTCGTCAAGGGCTCGAGATGGTATAGATGTTCCATTTATAATATCATGACTCAGTGAGCTGTCTCCATTCGTGATGGCATCTTCGCCGATAACTTGGAAATGGGCCGTCGTCGTATGAGACTTCTGCAAGTCCACCGGCAGGGTACCCTGTAGGGATTTTTCGCCGTTCTGGTTAGCAAGCGCTTCCCTCTTGCGAGCTCTATGTATTCGCCTTGATTCTCTCTTGCGGAACTGCTCTCTCTTCCACTCGGCATCCCAATCAATCCTGGCGAGCTTATCGCTAATGTCAGAGACGTCCACGCTCACGTTAGTAGCTAGTTCGTCCGCTTTAAGCCAGAGAGCTTTGTCGCCAAGATTCTTTGCATCGTGCTCAAAAGACTTTACGTCCTTTAAGAACACATTCGGGTTAACATAGTAACCGTGGGCAAGCCTCGTCTCTATTGTCACTGTGTCGAGGTTGTAGTAGAACTTGCCTGTCGCAGTTTCGAGAAGGCCCGGGGCTCCCTCCTTATCGTGAGAAATCACATAGGGACGCGGCGGGGCATCTGCCACATCGGGTCTGACGTAGTTCGGATTTGCTTCGTCGAAAAGGTATTGATACTGCGATAAGGGTATGATGGGAGATCGGAAGGCCTTATATTTGCGCTTGATTTGGTCCATGATAGGCTGCAGATGGATCTTCAACAAATTGAGAGCTTTTCTATACAGCAGGTTTTCGGCGTCGATTTCTTCCAATGTCATCTGCCTAGGCGGGGGCGGCGGCGCTACAGGAAGTACTTCCAAAACCCTCTTTTTACGATTGGCGGGATCGGGGAAGTCCTTGGGAGGTCTTCGAATATGTCCTAGGATCCTATCGAAATATTCACGTCGGTTCTCCTATGCGCTGTTAGCTTCACTCGACCTATTGTTCGTACGGACTGAACTAACCTTCATTGGGCGGGCGATTTCTACAAAGTTAGAACTGGACCATCCAAAAATATCGCGCTTAAGGTCAGGACTAATCTGGTCCAGCTCCTTCTCTGCGGTACCCACGACCATAATAGAATCCGTAGGCTGTATCGTCCGAAGCATGGACATGAATGCGGTAAGCGCAGGTCCGGCCAATGTGTCGTACCACATGTCGACGTTTGGAATAAAGATGACACTCGGTTGCTGGCGTCTGGCCTCGGCGAAAAACCCGAATAGAACCTGCTCGGGGGGCTGAAGACAAGTTAGCTGTTGGTCCCGGAAGGCATGTGAAAAGAGTGACGGGGGAAAAAAAAAAGGAAAAAAAAGGAAAACAAGAGGTTTACACTACGTACCAAGGGATCACCGAGTATGTTTGCAATGTCAAAATTTTGTACGTGGACGCCCTCGAGGTAGTGGAGGATAGCGGCACTAATGTAAACTTGGCCCATCCCTTGTGAGCCGCATATTAGGAGTCGCGGTCGATAGACGCGGAATCTATGGAATTCCTGCTGTAAAGCCTCTCGGCCAAAACCAAAATCCGCGTCGTCATACGGCTCAAACATAGCCTCGTCCAGAGCCGTCACTTTCTTATTGCGTGGAAAGACTCCATCCAAGAGACCGGTGATGGTTTTAAATTGATCTCGGAGTAGAGGCTCAATAGGCTTCGGGAAGGGTGCGGCCCCAGATATCGCAGATCTCTCTGACGAAGGCACAATCTTTTTCTTGGAGAGCATAAAATCAGTCATGTGTATGCTAATATTCTCCGGGTTCACGACGAGTTTCTCCTTGGACATGTAAATCTGCGGATACGTCCGCTGAATCGCGTTGAGAGCAGCCTCGGTGCACATAGCACGCAAGTCAGCACCACCGTAACCTTTCGTTTCCTTAGCAAGAGATAACTTGAACTCGTCTGTAAGGCCCCAATCCTTGGTGTGGATGTCGATGATCGACTTGCGACCGTCCACGTCGGGCAGAGGGAAGTAAAACTCTCGATCAAAACGACCCGGTCGGCGAAGAGCAGGATCTACGCTATCCGGCCTGTTGGTAGCACCAATGACAATTACCTGACCGCGGCCATCCATGCCATCCATGAGAGCGAGTAAGGTGGATACTATCGACGCATGAATCTGCTCTTGCTTACTAGAACGTACGGGTGCGAGGCCATCAATCTCGTCAAAGAAGATAATGCTGGGCTGAGTTCTTCTAGCTTCTTCGAACAGGAGACGCAGCTGTTTCTCAGCTTCTCCAACCCATTTACTAAGAGCATCAGCACCCTTGCGCATATAAAACGTGATTTTTCTGCCACCAATGCCAGCCGTATTTGCGAGAGCTCGAGCTAGCAAAGTCTTTCCCGTTCCCGGGGGGCCGTGGAATAGCACACCTCTCGGCGGCGTAACGTGGAACTTGGTGAATAGCTCTGGGTATAGTAGCGGTAGTTGAACCATCTCTTTGAGTTGGTCGATATGACTCTGCAAACCACCAACATGACTGAAGTCAACGTTCATGTCTACGCCAAGGGGATCGGCATCGGCAAGAGCCTTTGGATTCTTAATTTTGCCAACATTTGGCGCAGGCGCAAGCAGACCTCCCTCTGCGTTTGCGAGCGAAGGGCCGGCAGGAAATGCGGAGGTTGGAGTCATGCCCACAATCCCAGCCAGTCCTGAACGGTTATTCATCTCGTCGTCGCTGCTATCAGAATCTGCACCACCCGCAGCACCGGTACCCCACGGTCCGCCAAGCAGCGAGCCGACAAGACCCACGCCACCCAAAGCGCCAGCTGTCGTGTGTAGACTGTGGTCCCAACCACCTCCTCCGTTTGCGCGTCCACGGCGACGAGCTGGTGTCGGAGCCGGATCATCGTCGTCTTCTTCCTGCTCAACGGTAAATGCATTGAGCGGCGCGATTGCATAGTTTACTGGCTGGCCCCTACGACGTCTTGTCTCAGCTTTCTTCTCAAAAAGAATCTGCGGCGAGCGACGTTCTCTGCGAGAACGGGAATCTTGTCGGAGGTCTCTAAGTTCTTCCGCTACTTCATTCTCATCAACTTCGTCTTCATCTCCGGATTCTTTACGGCGCTGTGATCTTCTCACAGATCTTCTTCCCTTGCCTCTCGACGATCTTCGCCCGCGGGCGCTAGGACTTGAATTATCGTCATCGTTGCCGCCATTTCCGTTCTGATGGGCTTCTGAATCGGATTCATTATCCTCTCCAGACTCGTTTCCGGGGTCGAAATCGCTGCTAGGCTCTTGTAGTGACTTCCCAAATCGGGACTTTCGAGTCAACCTGCCACGGGTTCTCTTAACGGGACTGCCATCTTCGGCAGGAGCCTCTTCGGCAGCTGCCGCGGTCTGGTTAGCTCTTGCACTGCGCGTCTTACGTGAAACAGGCACATCGTCGTCTTCGTCGTCCACCTCCATGACGTCATTCGTTTCAACCGTTTGTACAGGCTCCTCTTGGGCTTGGGCTTGGGCATCCTCTTGGATGGTCTCATCTATTTGGTCGACTTCTTCACCAGGCGCATCGGCATCTTCGGCGTCGGGGTCGGGGTCTTCCATGGCGTCAGCTTCGCCTTCAGCTTCAGCTTCGGACGGCTTGCTCTCTTCCTGAGTATCCTCTTCAACTACGGTGGGTATTGCCTTCTTAATGCCCTTGCCGCTGCGAGTTGGTCGACCGACAATGCCAAGGGCTTCGGGGCTCTTACTCTTGGAGCCTCGGGCTAATCTTGCATGCCTGCCCGAATTTGATAGTTCGACCAGCTCGTCTTCCGCCTCAGCTGTGCGCGCTCGAGTGACTCTTCTAATACCGATTGGAGCAGTTGCGTTGGAAGCTGTGCGCGTTTTGCGCGATTGCGATTGTGATTGCGGGGGAACTTTGAGAGTAATCAATTTCCGCTGGCGAGGCGATCTCTTAGGCGGATCCTTGATAATATCCTCCTTCTCTTCGTCCGAGTCCTTGATTAAATCATCCTCGTCCGAGCTCTCCTTGTAATTTTGGTGCTTAGTAGCCGCCTTACGAACACGCCGGCCAGTATTTTCGTTAATGGGAGGCTCAGGCTCGTCGTCTTCTATGTCGTCTTCGCCAAATGAGTTCTCTTGCTCACTATCGCCAAGCTCATCATCATCAATATCAGAACCCCGATATTTAGCTCTTCTACTACGAGCGGTCGATTTGTTAGCTGCCTGAGGACGAGTCGTCTTCTTGCGGGAACGGGGCCGGTCGACCTCGGGCTCGAAGTTCTCATCGTCAGAATCGGACTTGTTAGGATCGAAGTCGAGGATATCCCGCTTTCGTTTACCAGCCATTTTGAAAGAATATGCCTTCAAGTAGTTGACAATGACTGCATAACGAAAGAGTTAGCGAGGCTGCAATGATGTAGAATGTTTCGAAATTCAATGCTAAAAGTCTACTAAGACAAGGTGGGGGAGGAAATGGGAAGGGGAGTATACGAAAACTCAGTAGGGAAGGGGCCCACGTGCTGAAACCAAAGGTCGTCACGCAGTCCGCGCAAACTATCTAATATGGCGAGAGCCAAGTGCGTTGGGACTTACTTGAATTATCAAAATAACAGGCAGGTCCACGTCGTGACGATCTCTACAAGAAGCGTAAAGACGTGACGGGAGATGATAAGCCCAAGCTGTTACCCAACGAGATCAACACATATCCTTACACCTTTACGGGGTAACTATATATAATGGAACAAGCATACCTAAAGGTTATCTTGGATAATAGACAGAACTAAAGCTCGTGTTGTTGTTAGCGTTATGGGGGATAGACCCGGAAGCCAATATCTCAGGAAAACTTGGTATCACTGAGCGAACGTACCCGGGAGCGACTTGGGGGTTATAATAGAGATAATGTCTCAAGGGTCATCACAACTATCCACGTTGTAATGCGCCCTTCGCACCTCAGCTCGAGACAGCAACAAGACCAAGATGTCCAGATCAAGGCATATGGCAATGCGGTCGACCGGCTCGTATAAGAGAGGTTGTCCGATTCGTGCAAGCCGTAACCGTGACTATCGATGTTCTATGAGCGTATTTATGTATATCTCATCCCACCCTATCAGACAAGAGGATTGGCGCAGAACGAACTAATAAGCTAAAGCTGAGACGCGAATTCGATGGGGACACGACGACGCGATAGGCTCGGAAGGACAGGACATAGAGAGTCGAGATTGGAAGATGGTTTAGAATAGTTCAGGGTCGAAAAAAAATTTAAGGAGGTCTTTTACACAGATTGGAAATCAATGACTATCTAGAGAAGATTTGGACAGCGGACGTTCGAATAATATATGCAAAAAATAGGTTCTATGGGGAGGTAACACGAAAGAAACTTAGAGTCGCGTCATACACCGGTGCGTGTAAGACAAAGTGAATATAACGTAGCCGAGACGTTGGGGGGAAAAGAAGGTTGAGATTATTGGGATGCGAATCGGTGGTGAATTTTTGGATAAAAAAAGACGAGGTGTTGCGTGAAAAGCGCAAAAGCTGAAAGGATGTAGGAGCTTCGGGGGTTTAGTAAGGTTTAGGTAGTCACTCGTCGCGTTTCTGCGCCCCCTGCAACTGACCGGGTGCTAAGCACGGTCCACTGCAAAACATGATAGTCCCACAACGTATAAAGTTTTAGCCAATCAAATTATACTTGCCAAGAATTATCTGGCAGTGTCATACCAAAATTCACCATAACAACTCCAACCCTGACGACTCCGACAATCCGTTCATCTTCACTCCAATCTTTCAACATGGAAACTCGACATCTTCGAAATCTCGAATATTTCTTAGTTTTAATACGCAAGCACATCATCCATGACCCTTTATTAAGTCGCTTATATGCGTAGTATCCAATTGACTATTTTTCAACCTATCCACGGCCCATTATGGGTTTACGTAGAATCAAATGTGAAATATAAGTTGACCATCTTCGATTAGAATTATCCCCAAGGTCCATCCCCAGATTTGCATCATATCAACGGCGCTACCATGCGGCTCAAAACTCAAGGTCAGCCCTATGAGCCGCTCGAAAGGGGCCAGGGGCGTGGTTGCGTGGGTACGGCTTGCTAGGTACCTGTCTACGTGGCGGACCCAATGTTCTTTTGGGTTGCTGCCATTTTAGCTGCTAATGTGTCCTGAGGCAGAGACCGGTATTAGTAATCTATTTTTGGCGTCTGTTCCTTTTTTGATACAGTGCTATCTTATAGTATTATATATTCTCGGGACTGTGAAGGACTATGAATTACCTAATCATAGGTAACGTTAGCATCTTAATCTATGTCTTTCTTATTTTATTAGTTGCACCACAATCCTAACTAACCAATTAGTTCCCAAAGAAATCCCCCGCACTTTTGGACATTTTCCACTGCTGTACAACCACCTCCAATCAGAAACACATATAAAATATCTTAAAAAATCACAAATTCAATTAATTTTTAAATAATATCAATTATTAATATTTTTAAATAAATTTTAAATTAATATAATAAATCAAAATAATTTAAGATTTTTTTTATACCCCATACGCGCACCTATAACTTCCTATGGCGTATAGTTTTTTCAATTAAACAAAAACTTACATCAATAAAATCCCCTTCAAAATTATTTAATTAAAATTAATACATATTATTAATTATTAATTCTTATAATACAAGAAATTGCAAAAATTTCCACACCTTTACAAAATTATTTAACCATTTATAATATTAAATATTTACCAATTTTATTCAATTTTAATATTAATTAAAATTAATCCTTATTACTTATTTACTTTACATTATAATATAGGAAATTATAAGACAATATGTTAATAAATAATCTTATAAACCCTTAAACATCACCTATAACCTTACTTACAATATAAATTTATAATCTTTATTAATTTTTACCAACTCTACTCAATCTTAAAATTAATTAAAATTAATCCCTATTATTTATTTACTTTATATTATAATATAGGAAATTATAAAACAATATATTAATAAATAATCTTATAAACCCTTAAACATCACCTATAACCCTACTTATAATATAAACTTATAATATTTATTAATTCTTACTAACTCTACTTAATTTTAACATTAATTAAAATTAATCCTTATTATTTATTTACCTTATATTATAATACAAAAAATTGCAAAACAATATATTAATAAATAATCCTATAAACCTTTAAATATCACTTATAACCCTATTTACAATATAAATTTATAATCTTTATTAATTTTTATCAATTCTATTTAATTTATTTACCTTATATTATAATATAGGAAATTGTAAAATAATATATTAATAAATAATCTTATAAATTTTTAAATATTACCTATAACCTTATTTATAATATAAACTTATAATTTTTATTAATTCTTACCAATTTTATTTAATTTATTTACCTTATATTATAATATAGGATATTATAAGATAGTATATTAATAGATAATCTTATAAACCCTTAAAAATTACTTATAAACCTATTTATAATATAAATTTATAATATTTATTAATCCTTATTAATTTTTACTTCAATTTTGGGTTTAATTTTTATTATTAATTTTAATTTATAGTATAAAATATCTAATGGAATATATTAAAAGTTAATTATATAAGTTTATGATTAATACCTTCTCTTTTATATTTTTAAAAATTAATGTTAATTATTAGTAGAAATTTAAAATCATATTTTTAAAATTAAAAATCCTAATAATCTATAATTAAGAATAGGTAAGGGTAATAAATTTACTTCCGCTCCCAATTAATATAAATAAGATAATTATAAGAATTATTAAATATTTTTTATAATTATATTATTAAAAAAAATTATTATTATAAAAAATAATATAATTTTATAATTTAATATAAAATACTTATTATTTATTTCTTTTGTTACACCTTTAAAATTAATAATCACTTTAAAAATCCAATTAATATTAATTAAAAAATCTTAAACCTTTAATATTAAAATTAGTTTTTATATTTTTGATGTATTACTTTTATTTATATTTTTAAAATGTTTTTTTGATGTACCCACAGCTTTAGAAATATAACTCCATCTTATGTGAACTTCTTATCGAAATTTAATAAAAAATGTCAGATTTATATACAAATAAAATCTTACAAATTTTTTAAGGTTTTGATAGATAATCTTATTTATTTCAATTATAAAAATCCTATACTTAAAAAAGGGAATTTATAATATAAATATTATTCTATTTAAGATTTTATTACTTCTAAAATTTTTAAATTATATTTATATAATATAATCCTTGAGTTGTATAAACCTCTTCTAAATATATTTTTTCAAATAATAATATTAATTAAATAAATCTTTTAAAGTATAAATGATAATAATTAAAATTACCCAATCTCTTATATAAATTTTAATTTATTATTATTAATTCATAATTTTTTTTAATATTATAAATTTAAAAAAAATAAAATTACAATTATATTCTTTTTACTAAATAATATTACCCTTCCTTAAAAATTAGTAATTAAATTATAAAATACCTTTAATTATTAAAAATATAAATTTATGGGTTAAATTAATATTGATTATAAACCATCCACTCCATTTAAAATTAAATAAAATTATTTTAAAAATAATTTAATGAATAATGGTGATAAGGGTTTTATAGAAGATTTTAATATTAATTTACCTTTTCTTAACCTTATTATTAAATAAGAGTTTTAATTGTTGGTACCCCATTTTAAAAAGTAAAAGATTGGTAAAGATAAGTAAAGAACTAAATTTTCTATTTAATATAACTTTATGAACAATTTTAATAATAATGAATCGGAAATGATCTTTATTCCTGACTCTTCTGAAATGAGCATGGTAGAAAAGGAAAAATAAAAATAAATAAATTATTAATATTTCTTTTATCTTTTATAATAAATATATAAATATATAAATATATAAATATTAATTTATAAATATTAAAGTTATTTTTTAAAAGAAGCTCTATTATTAATTTCTTTTTTTAAAAACTATTATTTTTTAATGGATATTTTTATTTTTGTAAAAATATATATTAAATATAAAAAGGTTTAAAACTCTTTTAAATTATATATAAATTTTAATATTAATTTTTTTTATAAAATATGTTAATTATATTATGTTTCAAAATAGCACCAATTGTTAAGAAAGTTTAATTTAAATATAATAAATGTTCCAAAAAAAACTCAAATTAAAACATTAGTTCCTATTAGATGAAATTATTCTCTTAAAAGGCTAACAATATTAAAAAATCATTTTAAATTTTCCATACCTATTTAATCATATAAAGCTCCCAAACAATAACAATTAAAACCTCCTATTAAATGAGGTTACCCTCCTAAAAGACCAACAATATTCATAGCCAATCACCTACATAAAAGCTATAATTAGTAAAAATCAAAATTTTTTATATAATATTTATCTTAATTATTAAAAAATAGTTTTTTAATAATTAAAATCCATAATAATAAGGTTATGGATAAATAATATAATATATATAATATATTATATTAATCAAATAAACAATTAAGGGATAAAATGGGGGAGATTGGAATTTATAATTTATATTATAAAAATAGAAATATTAATTTAACAAAAATTTATAAATTATTTAAATTTTTATAATTGTTATTTACTAAGATTAATCCTAAAATTAAATTATTTAAAAAGAATATTTAACATTATAATTTAATATTCATTTTTATTTTTATATATTATAAATCTATTAATCATTTTAATAATAATATAAAATCAAATTACTTCTAAATATAAAAAACTTTATATTACTAAATTAATCCAATAAATATAACGTTAAATAAAAGACCACAATACACCCAATTATACTTTTACAACCCATAAATAACTTTTTAATATTAAATAATAATAAATAATAATAATTTAAACGTAGATATCCTAATACAATTATTTAAAAAAATCCATAAGAAAAATCCTTATATAAAAAAATATATTACCACTTAAGAATAATTACAAAACGCCATGCACTAATTAAAAAAAAGTGGAATTAATTAAGTTTAAATTAAAGTGATTTTAAAGTTAAATTTGGATTTTATTATTAAAGAAGGTGTTGATTGGAAATAAAAGAATCTTCCAACGACAAACAACATTACTAAAATTATTCCAGATATATCCAATATAAAATAGTAGTGGAAGGAAATTGTTTTAGTTAAATGAGATATTTTGAGCTTTTTTATATATTCTTATATAAAAATCCCAATTATTTATCCATCTTACATACCCCTCTCCTATCCTTTAATATAATTACATAGAAGGATTAAGTAAGATTTAATAATATTTATTAGTAAATGTAGTTATAAAAGAATAAATTTAATATTACAATAATACTTTTAATTTTACCTTTATAATCACCATTGGTAGGAATTAATATCTTTTACTTTTAGATAACTTTTTTAGTAATATTTAATTAATATTTAGATTATAATAAAATAAAATCTTCTTAATTAATTATAATATAAATAAAATAATTTTTATAAGGTTTTTAAAAATAACCTTAATAATGTAATATTAATTAAAGATATTAATATGTTATTAATCAGGTGCACCACTTATTTACCAGCAATATTCACAGATTTGAAAAGATTTATATTTTGTTATTATTAAAATTTAATGGCTATTATTTATAAATTTGATTATCCAACACTATTTATTACCTTTATAATAAATTTAAATTAACCAGAAATTAAAAATAAATTTCTTTTAAAATAAATTATAAGTAATTGGCCTAATATTGGCATAAAAGTCTTTAATTAAAAATGTGTAGCGTTTTTAAAGGATATAAAATTGCGATTATATTTTAGGATATATACAAAATTAATATAGATTATCAAATATTAGAAATAAAATTTATTACATATGTATTATTTAGTTTTTTTAATGAATATTAATTATAACCTTTATTTATAATTAACATATATTAATAAAGTAGTTTGTACAAAAATACCCAAACCAAATATCAATCCAGACAACATTTTACAAAAAATAATATTTTTAAATATAATATATAGATTTTATAAATAAAATAAGTTAAATTCTCTATATATAATTAAAAACACCTACTTTAAAAACTTTCTAAAACCATTCTGTACCAAAACGATAATAAACCCTAATAGTTATTTAACTTATAAATGAAAACCTACAACCAAAATTCCTAATAATAGTTTAAAATTGTAAGTGTTTAATAATAATTGAATAATCTTATATAACCCTTATTTAAATTAAAAGTATTAAATTTATATTAATGTGGAAATATATATTTTAATTAAAGTTATTAAATATATCTATAAATATATTTATAAAAATAATAATAAAATTATTATATATTTATAAATAAAAAAAATATAGATTAATTCTAATTAATAGGTTTAAAATTGTGACGAGATTAGTAAGTATTTGTATAGTTGGTTTATTAAACCTTTTAAAACTATAAATTAAATATTTAAATATCCCATTTACAATATTAAACCTAATATTTAATCTTTAGTTATTTATTTTCTTAATAAAAACAAATTAATTTATAATATAAATAAAAATATAAAATTATTAGTATAAATGATTAAATAGAGTTATTTAATATTAATTGCATAATTTGATTATAATAAAAATAATTAAAATAAATAACATATTTTATATTAAAATTTTTCTAATAACTTCTAATGGTTTCTTAAGGAAAAATGGGTTAAATATATGCATAAAATAAGGGAAAAAATTAATTATATTTATTTTGTTTATTTAAAAGTTAGAAAAAGATTTTACTTACGAATATTATTTACAATAGTTCTAGAAGTTATTAATTGGTTGGATTTGTTTATTTACGAAAGTATTTAATATAATATTTTCCAGTAAGCTTACAAAATATAAAACTTATTAAAAAATAAAAAATATTGGGAATATTTTTTCGAAGAAATGAACGTATTTATTTCCAGTAAATAACTAAAAATTATATTTATTTATATTATTAATAATAGTAATTATTAATTATTTTTAAATATATAAATTAAATATAAAAAATAATTTTATAATAATTTATTAAAGGTAATAATAAATTATTTTAATTTATTAGTTTTTATTGAAGTAGTTTATTTTGATTATAAGTTTTATTTAATTAAATAGGTTGTTATAAAGAATTGAAATTAGTTGGAAATTGGTTTCCTTGATTTTATCTATAATTAAGAAAAGAAAAAAAAAAATTAGTTTTTAAATAATAAATTAAATTACGATAAAGAGTAGGAAGTAGTTTTACAAGATTAAGTATTGTTTAAATTTAATAAATGTTAATGCCTTGTATTTGAGATGATTATGAAAGTGATATAGGATAATCTTTATAATGTGTATTTTTATTTTTAAAGTATTATTAGGATTGGAAAGATCTTTTTATATTTGATATTTTGTTATTATTATTATTTGGAAGGTAAAATAATTTTATGTGCAGCTTTATTGGGAATAGTAGCTTTTTTATTATTTGGAAGGAGGATAGCTTATTTATGATTTAGTATTTTGATTAAGTTTAATATTAATTTAATTTATTTTATTTGATAGGAGTTAATAATTATCAAATTCTTCTAATAAATATTATTAATTATTTGGGATAAAGTAATTATGTAGTATAAATATGTTTTTAAGGTTGTTTATAAAATGTTGTATAATATATGGGAAGATAATTTGTTATTTAGTAGTATCTTTGCTTTTTTTAAAGGGGATTTTGTGCAAATTTTATTTATGGTTTGGAAAGGGTTACATTTGTAAATTGTTGATGTTTATTTATAAAATTTGTTTATATGGATTTAGTTTTGATAATTAGTTTTTATTGTAAATATAAGGGTTGTATAAATGGATATAAATAATATTAAATTTATTAGATGGTTTTGTGAAATCTTTTATAATTTTGGATAGGATGGAATGATTTTATTATTTGATTTAACAAAGATATTTAAGAGTAGTTAATAATTGTATAATTATGTATATTTTTAGGTATTATTAAATATGGTTAATTAAGTTTTTACAGTTTTTTTTATTTGATATATTCTATTTATATATAATGTTTTAATTAATATAATTAATGATAATCTATTTTGAAAGGTTTTTGGAAGGTTTAAGGTATATTAATCTATTAATAATTATATTATAATAAGTAATAAAAATCTTTATTAATTATTGATAGAGGTAATATAATTCCTATAGTTAGTGGGAATGTCCTTAGTTAAATTATAATTAAAAATTGATGTTTTAATTATGTTGTTGCGTAATTTAAATTTTGATAAAGGTTTTTATAATAATATTTAATTGGTAGTTATTTAATTTGGAAAATATAATATTAAAATGCAAGTAATTGGGAGAAAGTTTAATAAAAAGGTTTATATAATTTTTAGGATAAAATTGATTTAGGATAATAATGATTAGTTATTTTTGTGGTTTTGATAATAATTCTTAATTTTGATTTATTTTATTATAATTATAAATAAATTGTAAAATTAATTTTTTAATATTATTGATATTGATTTATAATTTTTATTTTTTATTTATGGTTAATTTTATATGATGATGTTTAGGGTTAGGAATATTTAAGGGTTAGGAGTATTAAAATTATTTAAATTAAATTTAAACTTTTTAAATGTAATATATTTTAAAATATTTTAAAAGTTGGTGAAAGTTATATAGTATTAATATTTAAAATAGGTAGTGTATGTTTAAATAAATAGTAATTATTTAGTGTATGGGAAGAGTAATAAATTATTAGAAAGAAATGAATTATTTAAATTAATAATAATTGGTATAGTTATATGGGTATAATTAAAAGAAATTGTGATATTAAAAAAATTAAAGAAATAATATAATCCACTTTTATTTCTTTTTATTTATTGTTAAATTTATAATATTATTTAATATTTATAATATTTATTAATTAATTTTATAAAAAAAAATTTATTAAAAATTCTGGATATTATTATTATTTTAAAAAAATAAATTATTAATAACTTTTTAAAATTAATAAAGATATATAATATTTACCTTTATATTTTATTTAATTCAATTAATTATATTATTTAACTTTTTAATTTCTTATTAAATGGTTTTAAATTTATAAAATAATGGTAAGGTATTATCATTATTAATTAATTCAAATTGGGATAATATTGATCTACCTATTAATATAATGGTGGAAATATCTTTTATTTTATTATATTTAGATGAGGTTATAATATATTAATTTATTTTTTAATAATAATTAATAGAAATTAATAATAAAAATATATATTAAATTGGTATAAATATTTGTTACCATTATTATTATAATAGTAGGAAATATAGGTCTTATTAAAATAATTAAAAATAATAATATAATAATAAAAGGTATTATTATTTTTTATATAATATAATGAACAGGAGCTCTGATAGCTCCTGCAGGATATACCTTACACTTCAACTAACCTATAGTAACCAGAGGTTGTATAAGCTTGAGGATACAAGGTGATTATATCCTAACAGAAATATCAAAACAATTAGATAAATGAACTGTTATATGTAACTACTCTATAATGGTAATGCGTATAATGAGGTATAGGCCTAAAAGAATATATATTATCTATATAAAACTATATAGAAATGATTTCTGAAGGATTATTTATAATTTATATTAATTAGGTAGGAAAATAACTATTGAGGCCTATATATATCCAAATAAATGTATATAAATCTTATAAAGATTTATTAAGGGGTCTTCTGGAATAGTTCCTATTATATATTCCTACTATGTACTCCTATTATGTATCTTACGTATTTATATTGTACCAATTCAGAGCTCTCCAAAATTAATAAAGTTAAATTTTTAACAAATTAATTTCAATAAAACGAATTGGAAAGATTGTAAGGAAATATAATTAAATTGATTGGCTGATTAAAATCCAAAATAAATCCAAAGAAGATTAAATCCAAAGAAAATAAGTAAAATGAAAATCCTAATTCCCCAATTCCTTAATTTGTTCCTATATAGTCCTTATATCCTTCTTTTTTTCCCATTGGTATTTCTACCACAATCTTGTTGTTAGGTTGTTTTATAGTTTTGTAATCCTCCTTTTATAACTTTATTACTAGCGGCTCTTGATTAATATCCATCTAATTGGGTGGGTTAGTTTCTAATTTAATCATTTATTTGTTATTTTTACCATCAGTAACTTCCCAATATCTATATTCGTTTTATATAAATAATTTTAATCTATTTCCTAATATACTTTCTTTAATTTTATTTCTACCTAATTCTTTTACCATATATCTATTTTAGTCTAAAATTTGGCTAATTAGGTAGGGTCTGTACTAGTTGTATTGTAATTATCGGTTTCTTAATATATCAATATATTTAACTATATTATAGATTAAGATTAAATCGTTGATATTTAAAGATTATTTCTTAATTTTTATAAAACTTCGCTTATTATTTCTTTCTACCATAACTTATCATTTATTTTAAATAATTTTGGAAATTTTATTTATATTAATTGATTGGCATTTAATCATACGTATGTGTATGTCCAAAAATTCTTCTGGGGTTTTGATATTTTTCTAGTTTAATACTCTCCATAATGGTATAACAACTTTAATTGGGAGTACTGGCCATCTATTATAAATAATCTTGTATGTATTAAATCCTAATGGCTTTATGGAAATCCTATCAGCCTATATTATAGCATTTAAAAACTGGTTTTATCCTTTTCTTTTTTTGTTAGTTAATTTTGTTAATTTATATTTAATCAACTTATACCCAACCTTTATTTAACTTTAAACTTACAAAAAATATGTTAATCTAACTTCTCAATATATACCTAATTCTAAATAGGCTTTTATAACTTCGCTTTTGAATTCTAATCCTCCATCTACTTTGATCATTAAGGATTGACCATACTGATAAATTATCTTTTCTTTTATAAACTTAACAATATTTTTGAAATTAATTGAGTAAAGTGATGAAGTTTTTAGGTAGTTGGACAATTATTCTCAAACCTTGATGATTACCTTATAACCAAAGTTGTTTGGCATATATTATACATCTAGGACCCAATATGCTAAAACCTTTATAAGGATTGAGTAACTTATAAGATCTGCTAGTTTTTTTTTGTTTGCTTGCTGGTACTCTTTATATGATCTAATTACCTCATCAATATATTTATAGAAACCTTTTCAATAATATAAGGCCAAAATTTGCTAATATATTGAATCTCTTCCCTTATATCCATATTTTATATGGAGTTTCTTGATAATTCTTCGTTTTATTAATTTATGATTAATAATTCAGCAATTAAGATATCTTTTGTTAATCTTTCTTTATAAGATCCTATTAAATATAATATGTTTTAGTGCTTTAATCTTAAATTTTGAACAATTTTTGCATTTTTTGGCTATATTGTTATCTGAAAGTCTTAAAGGTAATTTAAGCATCAATAAATATCATACTATTTCCTATAATTTTGGATTCCATTGATTAAACAATTGTAAAATAGTTGGTTATATTTTATTTTAATTGTTGGGAATTAATGTTGTTAATATAGGATATATTGAAATTATATTAAACTAGAGGTTGATATAATTATTTAAATTGCCTTCCCACTTCTCATCGTCCTGATCAAATAATCCATTTAACTTTCATAATAAAACATCCACAATAATATTATTTTTTTTTATAATATATTTTATCTCAAAATTGAATATTTTAATATACGCAATTTATTTTATTAATGCTGTGCCTAATAAACTTATGAAGTTATTGTTAAACTGAATAATCAAGATTTTGGTATCAATTTCTAAAAGGAATTAAACTTTATAAAGGTAATTTTGTAATTATCTAAATAATTTTATGATAGTTAGGCATTCTCATTTCGTAACATCATATTTTAATTTGGATCCCTTTCAAGTTTTTAATTCATATCTACTTAGCTTAAAAGTGGATTAATTGTTTAATTGGCCAATTACTACTCCCCATCCTTATTTTAAAACATCAATTTTGAGAATTATTTAATATCCTAACTTATAATCCATCACAATAAGATATGGTGGTTTTGTAAAAGCATTTTTTAGTTTAATCATCACTTCATTTTATGCCTCGCCCTATATAAAAGGTTTATTTTTATGTAATAGCTTAGTTAGTGGTAAAGTCTTTGTAATGTAATTTTTAATCTATATACAAAAATATATTATAAGGCCTAAAAATAATTGGACTTTACTAATATTATTACACTTCTCCCATTCTAAAATCTTCAAAACCTTGGCTTTTCTGGGTAATCAACTATTTGATCTGTAGATGTAATTAACGATTTTAGTGCTTGTTTTACAAAATTCCGATTTTTTGGTATTTGCTATGGCCCCGGTTAATTCGAAATTTAAGAGGATATTGGTTATATTTTTGATATATTTTAGTACAAATTGCCTAATTCCTGAATATATCTCCTAATCATCATATCTAATAATTAATCCTTTAATTCCAACATTATTAAAGAAGGGTTTGTATACATGTGGTGTTAAGTTATATAAGATATAGCTTATAGCTTTAAAAAAATACGCTACCGAATTTATTGCTCTTTGTGGCATTGTTGTCATTTGTAATAATCCTAAAGATATAGTAAAAGTGGTCATATCTCTGCTATAGACTAATAGACCTAATTAATTGTATCCTGAAAATAGGTTGATGCAGGAGAGTATAATATATATGGTAAATTCTTTTGCAAAGGAGTTACATTCTTTGGGTAAAAAAGCATCCCTAATTGTCACAACATTTAACTTGATAACTGAATTAATTAACCATAATCCACCGTTTTTCTTTTCTACTACAAATCAAAGATTACAATATAAACTATAACTTTCTTTGAGAATTCTATATTTAATTTGGTTCTTTAATATATCAATAATTTAATCTCTTAACAGAACTAATATAAAAATGTCTTTTGATTGTTATATTTTATGTAGAATGATTTTTATAATATAGTTGGACACTATTTCGTCCTTTATTTTTCCTATTTCATTGAAATTCTAAGTTAGTACTATTTCTTGTTATATAAACATTTTAATAAGTATTTCTTTCTTCTGATTGGTGAGTTCTGTGTCTTTCAACTTGTCTTTCAAAATTTTTTGTTGTTGGGGGGTTAGTTTTATTCTTTTTGGCTATTTTGCAAATTATGGGGTTATATTTTTGTATAATCTGTTTAATTGTAATAAATCAAGTCCTTCGGTATTTTTAAAGGTTTTTTTTAGTGCGGTTTTTTTTTAATTAAGTGTTTTTGGGGGTGTTAAACCATCTGGTAATACATCGTCTACTAGTTAAATTTTCTTTCCTTTTAGCTTATATATGGTATTGATTTTGATTGCGTTCCTTTTTAGTAGGTATGGGGTATTGAAGTCCATTTTTTTAACTTTTTGGTATGTGTTTCTTACAATTTTATTTATTATATTAATAAATTGCTCATTTATAAGGGTTGTGATGATCTTTTTGTCTTCCTCGAGTTTGATAGGAGCATGATTAGACTTGTTCTTTTTAGGTCTGCTATTGCTACTAATTAGGTTTATATTATTAACAGCATTTAATTTTCCATTAACAAAACCTTTTTTACAATTCTATTTCCAACCTAATCATGCTTTTAATGAATTAATAATAGAACTTCGATAATTACATTATTAAATACTATGATTCTAATATATGTATCATCTTCTATGGCTAGCTTGAACTAAAATGTTATAAAAAAATTTATCCTTAAAATCAATTTATTTATATAATATTTATTCTTAACAATATAGATCAACACGTTTAAACAATACTTATTTAACTAAATTGGTTTATGAATTATTCTTAACATTGGAATGTTTATTTTGTTTTCAAAAGGTATTAAAGTTATATCTAACTTCTTAGTTGCAAAATTATACTTTTTTATATATAATTAAAAAATAATTAATAACTCAACACTTGTATTAATCAATATAGAAATTAAACTTTCATTATTTTAAGATTTAATTTTGATTGTTAAATGAAGTTGTTCTTTAATATATAGTATTAGATTACCTATTATTATTCATATTATAGTAGATTTAAGTTGATTAGATGGTATCTTAGCTAATATAATATTATTTACTGTTGTAGTAGGCTTTTTTGGGGTTATTTCTGTTTCAGTGGGTGGTGTTTCCTGGGCTTTTTCTGAGGTCACTTTAACATGTTCATTTGGTGCACTGTTACAAACACTTCTAATTAACTCTTATTTAAGTAAGTCTTTAAATTCGGGTATATATTCAATTATTTTATACTAAATTATATTAAATTTTTTATTATAATTAATATTGATCTTTTAAGCCCAAAATTTGATAATAGAGGGTGTAAAGAAGTTGGTAGCTGATACTATTAACATAACCTTTGAGTCATTAGCAATATTATTCTTTTTTACTGATGATGGTTCTATATTTTCAATTTCAATAGTTTTGCCATCAATACCTTTGTGTCATTTTATAGCATTGATGATTGTGCTTAATAGGTTGGCTTCTTTTGGTGTAGGTGTTGGTAGAGTTCCTTTGGTATAAATCGAATTGTCTTTATTAATTTTTAATTTCCATTTATAATCACTTATAAATTTATCCTAATCAACCATTTCTAACTATCCTCCAAATATAATATTGTTCACTGTAGTATTTTAAAGGTTATTTATAAATAAAACAATTCCCTTAATATTATTAAATGCTTAATCCTAATGATTATTTCTAATTGCAATATTTTTTAAGTAATAAAAAGCTTTTTTAAGGATTTTACGATTATTTAAATTCTTGTTGTAAATGTAATGGCAGATATTTTAATTAATAGGTATACCTTTTATTTTAGCGTCCACAACAACCATATAAAGAACTTTTGGAGCTTATGGTTTGTTTAATCCTTTGTCTTTCTTTCCAATGGCATATAAATGATTATTTATATTATAGTATAAGAAGTTATTTCTAATTATATATGTATATATAGAATAATTTTTATTATTATATATTAATAAGTTTTTAATTTGTATTCCATAAAAATAATAAATATTGTATGGGTAATTATCATAATTTGAATTATTTGATTAATTAGTTCTATATGTATTAGGCCTATAATTATAAAGGTTAGGTCTTTTACTTTACATAATATTAATATTAGTTTATTAGGTTTGTATATTATTATATACTCTTTAATTGTTTCTTTACCCTAAATACCCTAGTGTAGGATTGATTGTTCCCTGGTTTTAATATATTCCTTTGATTTTAAGTATGTTAAGTTTTATTTTTTCGAATTTCTGTATAATTTAACCTATGTTTTTGTTAGTTTTTTTTGGGTTTAGGATTTAAATTCTTAGTTGTCTATATGGGTTGGAAATAATGTATTTGCCTTAATTGTATTGTTGATGGGTAGGTTCGTCATTGTAAGCTTTAATAAGTTTAGTTTTTGTAATTTCGTCTGTTTGAAAGTGGTTTTTTATATAAGTTTTTTTTTTAACCTATTTATTGATTATATTGCGGAATTATTTAAACATATAACTGGTGATCTCCTTGATCAGGATCTGTTATCTAAAGGATATCTTCTTTATAATAGTTAGGTTAATTCTTTTTGTGATGTAATATATATAATGGTTAGGGTTAATATTTGTAATATCTGCTTTAGCTTTTTTGAAAGTTCTATTATACTCCCTGATCAGATTGGTAACACTAATAATATCTGATAAAGTAAGTCCTTTTCCTAAATCTTCAAATTTTTTTCTGAAAGGTTTAGAATTTTTGGAGTTACGTGGGGTAAAGTTAATCTTTAATTGTTTGCAGGTTTGGTTTTAAGTATTAGTTTTATGGATAGTAATTTTAACTTATTTTTTGAGGTTTTTGTTGAGTGTCTAGTAAGGTAAGTTTATGATTATGTTGGTATTAGATATTTTATATTGTTAAAAAATATGGTAGATGTTTTTAAGCCATTGTATTATATCCGATCTAGTAAATCAGTAATGAGTATACTTAGAAGGCTCCAGTAAAATTGGCTGATATGTGATAGGGCCAAATCTAATATCTTAATTAATAATATTTGGTTTTGGAATAGGCGTAAAGGTGGCTTTTATTGAACCTTAAGCAATAGGTGTGAGTGCTATGGATATATTTCTAGTAGTGGTACTAAGTGATTGCTGTTGCTGTATAATAACTGGCGTTAAGCTAATTGGCTAAATTGGAGATGCTTTTTGTGTTGTATTTGGTAAACTGAGTATATTTGGTAAAATTGATTATGATGATAATGGAAGTTCAGGTTTAGGATTCTTGGGCTGTTCTTGTATGACTTCTTCCTGATCAGGTTTATTATTGGTAGTTGTGTTTGTTTTCTCTCAGTAATTGGTAAAATTGGTTTTGTTAGTATTGGGGTTTTGTTGTGTAGTATTTATATGAGGTGTTAATAGGGGTGTTATAGGTAATGTAGATGTATTCAATTTAGGTTGATCAAATGAAATATTGAGTGATTGTTTAACTAATTAATGTTTTGAAGATATAAGGAAGATTGTTATATATTTAAGTGTTTGTGTTTGTTTTTTTTTTCTTATTTAATTTTTGGGGGGGATTTAAAAATTTATATTTTTTGCAGTTATTCTTTTTTACCACAGTTAATTCTTTCTCCACTTGAATAATAACAATTTTGCTTTGGGTTTTAATAAATCTTAATATAATAGTTAGTATTGAAAGGATAATAGCCTTTAATATACTTTATTTTTTCTATGTAATTGGTTCAATTAAATATTTTAATAATAATTTTAAAATTGTATATCTTATAAATTCTTCTTTATGATTTTCTGTAAGTGTTGTTTTATTATTAGATTAGTGATAACCTTTAAATGTCTGTGTAGTATTTGTTATTTGATCTTTTTTAGCATTAATGTTTGCATATCTAATTAGCCCTATCCTTATGGATATGTGTTCTGAATATAATTTAAATTCTATAATTGTATCTTTTTGTAATAATATTTGTAAATTTTGTAATGCCTTTATAATGTTTTATAATATCTTTGTAGTATCTTATTGTAATTTTTTGTAATATTTTGGATATCTGTATATAAGTTCTTTATCCTAATTAATTTGTTTTATATTTACATTTATTCTATTCTCAATATCTTAATACCCTAAATTTTTATATGTTATGTTGTTAATATATATATTTTTTAATTGTGCGATTTTAAGGTATTCACTATATTTTAAATTTTTAATATTGAATATATAAGGGTTTTAAGTGTATTAAGGTTAGTTTGAAGTTTTAGGGTTAAATCAATATTTCTCACTCCTTATTCTCAATGTTTATTTTCTTCAATCTGAAATTATAATTGTCTTGATTAGATAATATCTATTTTAATCAGAATAATATAAGTGGTATTGGCCATGTTTTTTGAATTTTTGTATATCTCAGTCCTAATTGATATTGGTCTTTATAATAATGGTCCTAATAGATAATTATCTTAAAATTAAGGAACTGTAATATTTGAAGATTCTGTATAATCACCATTAAACAGGAGCTCTAATAGTTCCTATAGGATATGCCCTATATTTCAATTAATCCATAGTAATCAGAGGTTGTATAAGCTTAAGGATATAAAGTAACTATATTTTGACGAAGGTATTAAGATGATCAGATAGATGAACTGTTATATATGACTGTTTTATAATAGTAGTGCGTATGATGAGATATAGGCCTAAAAAAGTGTATATTATTTATATGAAGTTATATAGAAACGATCTCTGAAGGATTATCTATGATTTATATTGATTAGGCAGGAAAACAACTACTGAAGCCTATATATATCCAAATAAATATATATAAACCTTATAGGGGTTTATCAGAAGATCCTCTGGAATAGCTCCTATTACGTACTCCTGCTGCGTATTCCTATTACATATCCCACGTACTCACACTGCACCGGTTCAATAAATATATTATATTTAATAGAAAAATAATTTTAATTATAGATCTATAAATAACTAAATATGATAAATATTTATAATTAATATAAATAAAGGTATAAAAGGAAATAAAATTATTTTTATAATTATTAATAAGGGTAATATTTAATTGTAAATTATAGAGATAATATTTTTAATTTTTATAAAAAAATTAAAAAAATAAATATTATTTAATAATAAATTATAAATTTTATTAATATTTAAAATAATATAATTAAAAATAAAAATAATAAAATATATATTAAGGTTATTTATTATACTAACAACAATATTATTAATATATATTTTTTAAATTTATTTAAAACATTAAATTATATAAAATATATAATTAATATTAATTTTGAGGTTAGGGGATATTTTTTTGGGTAAATTATTTATTTTAAAAACCAAATTATATAAAAAGGGGAAATATAATTTATTACAAGGGTTTTAAGTAAGAATAAATATAAGGTCCCAATTAAAACTATTAATTACCAATCGAAAACTTTCTAAAAACTAAATATTTTTATTTTTATTTTCTTTTATAATAGGTTGAGTATATTTTTTAATTTGGTTAGGAGATGTTGTAAGCACCTTTAAGATGTTTGTTTTATTAGCAGCAATTTTACACACTAAGGTTGGATTGGAACAAGTGTTAAAAACCATTATAAAATATTAATTAAAATTTAAAAAGATTTAAATTTAATAATAATTATAGGATTTTGTCTAATTATATAATATATAATATGAAATTTATAGTTCCCATAAACTTTCAAAAAATCTTACCTAAAATAAATTAACCACAACCACTATTAAAAATAAAATATTAATATAGATAGATTTATTAGAACACAATTTATAAAAATATGAATTTAATTTTATTATATAATAAATACACATTAAAAAATAAAATTAAAAATAATTAAAATAAATTTAATTATATTATAAAAGATATAAAAAAACATTTGAAAAAGAATGGTTCTAATTTAAATTTAAAATAGAAACCTATAATTACATAATATAACAATTTATTGATAAGAGGATAAAATAATATAATCTTATTATATAATTTATTGATAAAGTAAAAGAATAATATAATACTATTATATGATAGATAAAAAAATGGAAAAGGTTTAAATAAAATTGTACAAAAGCATTCGGGACCAATCGGAGGTGTAAAATAATAAAAATGGGATGAGCCGCGAAGCGGCTCATTTAAAAAAAATTAGTATTCTTAATATGTAATTAAGTACCTAATGTATCCAATTCATGGAACTCTACTATATATACCTAGGTACCTAGGTATGCATATTAAATCAACCTAAGCATTGGGTATTTCCATTCATCAATCAGTATTATAATCATTCGTAGCCCCATCGGAGAATACATATTAACCATATGAATAGAAACCAGACCCTCAGACCCTTAACCAGCAAGTTATCTAATATGAAATAATTCTATTGGATAGATCACTCCCGCTTCCCCACACTTCAAGTCATGAGGAACTCCTTAGCGATTTAAGGCGATCCACTGGTTCGCGAACATGGAGGGAATCAAACACCATCTGTCATTTATCCGTAATACAAACCGACAAATAAATTCTGTAGCTCATCTGCCCTAGTATCGTACCTGATATAGTACGCGATACTGTACATCGTAAGGTAGGTAGGTAGTTTATATGCATCGTCAAGCTGCCAATCATCTATACTTCCTCCATTTCGGAGAGCGTCGCATATTTCCACGCACCAGTAAAGGAGCTGAAGCTATTTTACTCGATGCACACACACAAAGGTATTCGAATTTCACTATTGTGCGATATCTCGCCTCGGCCACTTGACCTTTCGGAATACCCCGCGCTCGTGTCGTTTCAGGCAGACAAACCATTATCACCTAACCGTTAGTTCGGTCAACACAGGGCAACTTACTCGAACATTGGCATCTCATTCAGGCAGCAAACCCTGGGAACGCACATAATAGATTCTAGTGTCAAACCACTAACCAGGTTTCGATACCGACCTGATCAATACCTACCTACCTATGCATACGGCATACATATGCCTACCTAGACACATACCTACCATAGCGGCAAAGGGGGGTTAGATGTAATAGTTACAATTGCGGAACAATTCTCAGATATAGAACAGTTCCAACGTTCCCAAGGCTCTAATTGGCTGAAATATAATATAAATAAATCAAAATAATTTTATACCTTTATACCTATTTTCAATTTTGGATTTTGATGCGTTACAGTTCCTCAATACCTTAATCATTCCATAATTTATAATTATTCCCCCAATAATTCCGATATTTAAAATCATTTTCCACAATTAAATCATTCTATAATCAATTCATTCCGCAATTATAAACATTAATACCTTATTTTCGTTCTATAATTGAATTTTGGATAAGGCTCTTATTTAAATTAATTTAATTGGTTAATAAAATAGGTCCATATTCCAATTATATAATATTAAACTGTTACAACAAATTAATCAAGATATTATTGTAGAATTCAACTTATTCTTATTATTCTTATTATTCTTATTGTTCTTATTGTTCTTATTATTCTTAAATTACTATCAGCTGATGAACGGTGAGGTAGCTAAGAGGTTTACCAATCCAACAAACACCTTGTAAGAGCCTATTAACTTTTAAGGAATAGCTTATACTAAGGTTTTTATAAGTTTTTTCTAGATATATATAGGCCTTCAAAAGTTGTCTTATCTGATCAGCTCAAGTTCTTAAACATAGAATCATCAGTTTTCCTATAGAACATTTGTACAAATATATATAATTTCAATCCTTTTATTAAATATAACCTTATTATACATATTACCATTGCCAAGCAGTTACATATAGCAATTCTTTTATTTAATCATTTAAATACCTACTTTAAAATATAATTGCCTTATATCTTTAAGCTTATATAACCTTTGGCCTATTATGGTTAATTAAAGTATAAGACATATCTTGCAGGAGCTATTAGAGTTCCTAACATTTTGAGGAATTGTTTAAAACCTTAATTGAAATTAAAATTATTAAATTAATTTATACAAAAATTTATTATAAGAATATAAGGGTAAAAATCAATTAAATTTCAATTTGTAAAATTATAATATGTAAAGTACCTAGGTAAATAAATAAATAGCTTAATTGAATAGGTTATAGAATTTAAAAAAAAAAACAAATAAATAAATAGATCATTAGAAATAAAAAAAAAAATAAAAAAAAAAAACCTTAAAGTACTAGATTCGAAAACCACCTTGAAGACCACCTTTTTATACTATATTCCTACCTTATGGAATTATTATAACTTTATAGAATAATTACAATTTGGGGAACAATTATAAAATAAGTGAATAATTACCATAGATAGAATAATTATAAGGATTTGGAACTGTTATATCTAACCCCCCCTTGCCGCTATGGTAGACTACATACATTGGTGTCTTGGCTGCGTGTCACGGCACCGCCGATTTTAATAGGGCTGACTACATTAACCTAAGGCGTGTTCCACTTACAACGGAAGATCAGTTGCGGGGTGAGTAATATCGGTGCCTTCTGGCCTTAAGTCATACACCGTCTGTTGCTCATCTCCCTGGACCTACCCGCATTAGAGCCGCAGGTCCATTGGCCACGAGGATAGGTAGCTCATCCTTCAGTTGGCCCTGCAGAACGCCGTCTAGCCGAGGACCCTGTCTTTGTACTCTATCTGTCCGTGCCCCTCGTACGCATGCTAATCAGCATTCTTCCCTACGTCGCTGCGTCAATAGCTGCGTCGATATGTGCGTCGTTACGTTGGGCCAAGTGGTCCATGACTTGAGCCGCCAAGCTCCCCTGTCGAGAATACTTGTATATAAGGCTAGCCCCAGACAGCATGGTTTTCGCTCTGATTCTCAAGACCCAAATCTGTTCCGAATAGCCGGGCTTCTTCTACGGTCATCATATAAATAACTGCACCAGGTGTGCGAGACTACCCTGGGGGGCATTCATTTTACATCTCGTCGATAACACATCCGTCAAGTCGACAGCTTTACACGAGCTTGAAGCTTGCTACATACAACTTAATTCGGGCTCGACACTACGACACCCGAAGAACTTCATCCTGATAAAACTCGTGTCCGATTGAATCGCGAATCTTTTTTTTAAAGCTACAGCTTAGAATATTAAGTTCACGAATCCAACTACGTTTTCTCGCCAATTTCAATTCAAAATGACTCACGGCTCATCTTCCGGCCGGGATTCTGGCGAGTCCTCGCATCGTCGCCACGACAGCATCGGCTCTTACTTTTCGGAGAAAGACAAGGTTGGTAGAGTGACTCACTTTTCACAATTGCTTGTCGCCGTCTTCAAACCTAAATCTAATGCCACGCAGGACACACATAGGAACAGTCAATCCGAAGAATGTCGCAGATTGTTGGCCAATCACGAGCCACACCACAAATCTCGTCACTCGAAGCATCATACGCCAACGGTGAATGTGTACACTCACTGTGGACGACACACTGACCAGTACCTTTTTGGTGGTTGGTCCAACATTTTCAAGAAGCACTAGTCTGCTTCTTCTAGATCGAAGTCGGCCTCGGGATAATTTTGTCGATATCTAGTTCTGTTTGATACAGTTCTCATATTACGGCTGCGTGATTAGGATTTAATCGGAAAGCGGCGGCGCAATTAGATGGCATGCGCGGGACGAATCATGGTCAGAACACTACTTACTTACTACATATAATGATGTAATTTGAATGAGAGATGAGATACGAATGAAAAGTTGGTCAAAAGTACCTCCCATTGCTACGACTTTTCCAAATGCTATTTCATACTATATTGACCTAGTGATACATCTTCGCGGAGAGCCCGATTTCGAATGACCCCGGTTAGCGGACCCGGGGTGCCGTCATAGCCGGTCTAGACGAGCAAGTTAGTATGGGGAATACACTCGTCCTATTGGCGAGGAATAACATAGAGCTCTATTCACCAGTTATCTCCGGAATTTATGTATTGCATCGTTCCTGGGGATCTCTTTAGCGCCAAAAGGCTCAAGTGTAAAAAAGGCAAGCCAGTCGTTTACAATTCCTCGGATGTCGGCAGAGACAGCTTGTGTCTATCGCCAAAACTTTCCGCACCAGTATTCAGCCTCTTAGTATAGATCCGTAGGAACATTCCGATTCGAGACTAGACGTCACATCGTCTCTTCAGTCGGACCGCGTCATTCACTTGGGTTCCAATGAGAAACACACCGCCTCACTGCTGCGCATATAAAAAGGCTCACGTATATCAACGGCAAAAGCATCCAAAAAAAAACCCTAAATGTGATATGTCAGGAGAAATTCATTAGGCCGTGAGAATAGGCAACCTCTATCCCGCATGTCTCAAGCCACAGCCCTAAGCATGGAAGAGATGATAAGTCACTCTATTTTAAGCCTCTTCGATGAAACGAGCTAAAGGGACGGGAATTAGGGTAAACACACTGTCGAATGGGAGAAACGACTCTATAATCTATCTCATTGAGAGTGTGAGTGGAATACATCCCTAATAGCTCTACCGAGGCTTACCATGTACATACACTATCAGTTAATTATTTTTATACGTCAAACACGCAGCTTCTATTTTAAAGATCTGAGCTGAGAAAATTAGTACTACAGGAGAGAATATGGGGTAAATTGCAGATTTGAAAATCTTTCTATGACGTCTATTTACATCAGTGTACTTTCAGCTGATGTAGCACTCATTGGTGTGACTATTTCCGGGTATATCAAGGACATCATAGCCCGATATCTCCTGAATTTAAATTTAAATAGAAATTCCACGATTGTCGTAGTTATTTCAGGAAATCCTCGCTACTATTTCAGTGCATCTCTATAACTCTGACGCTATCCGTGCGTTGGACCACGAATTTCTTCATCGCCGTTGTTAATCCCTTGGTGGCTCCAGTCAGCGCTCACAGCTGCAGGACATCACGACCGAAATTCATAGTTCCCATTCACTAGGTTAGAACAGACCTTGGTCCGGTCTTCAGGTCATTCTTACAGTATCCATATTTTAGGCTTCGGCTACTCTATCACACTATGTTCGTGATGCATCTAAAAGTGAGGCTCCGCGGCGTGTTTTCAAGAGGATGATATTACCGGATGCTTACCTACCTATTTCCCAATGGTCTCCGAATTAGGCTCTTAACAGGCTATGTACCAGCCGTTTACGTGACGCAGACATCCATATGGTCGGCACTTGCAGGCGACCGACCGTAGCGGCGGGTAGCTACTCTCGATTCTAACTCAATTATCACCAAGCCTCGGCTTCTGCCTATTCCTTTACTTTTAGTTTGCATGCCACCTGCGATCTAGGAGGGTTCATACATGTCCCTGGACAACCCTTATGCACACACATCTGGTGGAGATTGCCAATACTTCTCGTTGTACCACATCGAGGCAGGGCCAGACCTCATGTGTATCAACTCCCCTGGTAAATCCCGAGTGTACTGGATGCCCAACGACATTATCCCTCAACATAACGTTTCCTCCTGCCTAACTGCGGCTGATAAAGCGCTTGTAGATTGGCCAACGGCGCTTTCAAATGTGAAAAAAAAAAGAAAAAAAAAGGGCATCCATAACATCGGGGTCTACCCGGGATATGACACGTCGGTGATTCTTCTCGCGTTCCGTGGCCCGGCTCCCCGTCTTCTAGCACCAAAAGCCACGGCTGCCGCCCCCCTAGGTATCAATAGCGACGTACGGCAACTGCATATTTATCTCCGACACAACGCGATTTTGGGTTGTCAGCAACGGGTGCTGACCTGTCATTAAATGCACGCGCGGTAGGCGACGCCATTCTTCGTGCCGCTATCCGTGGCCTTGATCCTAGACCGCCTCGGTGCGTCGACATACATACGCCACGCATAAAGTAGACCAGACACATAGGCCCGGGACTCGGAGCAATCTCGAAAGGAAAACAGTTAGCAGGGATTCGTCTGCTGCGGTGCGATCTCGATGAGTGGTGCCATTGAATATATCATACGCGTGGATGAAATGAAACAGAAGCACACCCACTCAAGAAAAAAACGCGAAACGGGCGAAACGGTATGATACTGTTACAATCCTCGTACGCACGCGTGGTTGAATTGAAGTGTGGGGGAAACATCGGATTCGGATAAGGTACGTTGTGCGCCTCCCTGCCGTGCGCACATAATACAGGAGGCGGGCCCGTAGCGACAGGACTCTTCGTGACCGGGTCACCGGTGTCGAGCAGTAACACATTCGCTAACAGGACCCCATTTTCGATCTCCGAGTGGCTGGAATACGCTGTGCTGATTCGAAAAAGGCCTCGACAATCTGACTATCTGATCGGGTCTTCACCTTGGCTCTGTTACACGAGCAGTTCGACTCTGCAGAACTTCCGAGAACCCTTGGTCCCGAACCTTGGCGTGGGATATTCGTGAGGCGGGTCTAGATCGAACAGCTAGACTCTTCGCGCGAAGTTGTCGCCGAAGGTCTTGTTTGTTATAGGCCATCATGGCCTGATAACACGATACCTTATATGACTCGAGACGAAAAAGAGAAGAGCTAATTCTCTTGGATTCTTGGATTCATGGTCGAGCATCGGTCCAGTATAGATCCTTCGTCCGAATACGCATTGTTTGCTGGTTGAGGGATTGACGAAGTGATCATGGGGGTGATGGGATCTTACATATACATATATGTGCTTGCTGTAAAACTACATGCAACCAACACGTCGCAGGTTATAGGGGTGCGTCTATATAATTGTTATGGTTCTTGGTATTCAGTATTCTCGGGGAGATTCCGGGCCTCTGGATTGTATATGTTCCCATCTTGTCGCTGTCTTCCCAGGTTGCAGCAGCTATAGTGAAGATATGGAATGAAAACAATTATAAAACGCCATAACAGGGCATGGAGTTTAATCAGATCCCCGAAGTACTTAAAGGGTATCTAGCAAAGCAGTAGGTTAGACATGTAAGATCCCGTATGCAAATGTAGGGATCCTTGTTAAGCAGACCCTTTTTCGATATTTTGGGATTGGGATAGCCCTTCTAAGAGAGTTGCTTCGGAGGTGTTATTTAACCTTCTCTATGTACATGCGAGGGTGAATTTATTAATATAATTCTTTTTATTTTTCCACTAGAGTTATAGTCAGCCAACTCTACTACGGTTGTAGTAGTTCAGATAGTCGGTAATTGAACTGGTCGTTTATAACCTATCTGAACAGATACGATGCGAGACTGTAAATCGCTCACAGTCTAATTTGAATTCCGAACAAGCATTGAAGACATTGTCACAAGTACTCGATATTTTGATTTTAAGCGTTGCAAACCGGCGAGATATTTCTTGGTGTCTAAGAACAATTGGATAATTCTCGAAGCATTAACTTGGCATCATCTTTGTCGCATATCGCCAAGCTTCAAGTTACAGACAGACCTTCCCTGCTGGAACGCTGAGTGGCGTCTCACTGGCTGCTAATCTCACTTCCAAGACAAAGCTTCGGGTTACACTCGATACATCTAAAATGTCGAACTGCCGTTTCGAAAGTGACACCTTCTCCTTGGGGCAAGGAATACCTCTACATCCTCAACCACTGACATGAATATATGATAATTACATGCTTGGTGCCGTACGATTATATTGTCTCCTTGCGTACATAGGGATGGAGGCTCATCAGCAGGGATCGAGCTATAGTAAGTAATCGGACATGGCTTTTTTTCTTCCTTTTTTTCAAGACTTCCGTTGACGTCTCCTGAGGGAAACGCTGTAGATTTGTATGATGTAATTAACTCATAAGCTAAAGATTAGAATAGGCAGTGTAGACCGATATACGATATACGATATACGATATACGGTATACGATATACGAATTGATCAGTGGTATTCAGTACATCTGCTCAAAATAAAGAAACATACCTATGGACTTAAAAAAAGAAAAATACATAGTATTAATAGGGGCTCGCTCTACTACCTTAGGTACAATAATAGATATCAAATACCTACCTATGTATTTTGTGGGCGTGGGGAAAAAGGGGGTCCCTCCACGGATGATGAAAACAAAATCGACCCGTTTATGCTAGAATCATTTGCATCTAACCGATTTGTAATAGCGATTGGATCATGCTGGCCTCTGCTTCTCCCAATAACTAGATCGTCAGATCGATGATCATATCGTAGTGGACCTAGGTTGAGCCCATGTGGGCACCGGACGATGAATATTTTCAACAAGACATCATCACGATAGACAGGCGATGCTCTTATGCTATTTCTGAATGAGGTGTTTGTCTACTGTGTTCTAGAAGATAGAAGACGCCTACCATACTTGGGTGCCTAGCCTATTCCACCATACCCACCCGGCGAACATACGGACGTATCCAGCGACACCAACATCGACTTGCTTGCCAGCTTATGTTGGATTATCGCATAAGTGTAACTTCGGTTACTGTGCGGGTACCTCGGGTATTAAAGTGAGGCTATGTAGCTAAGGTTATCTTGTTATGAGTTGTCCGTGCCATTTCCTATCATTTTACCATTTTCATACCCTTTTCATACAATTGCGTCTGCATAAATCTTAGTCACCAGCTTAAACGAGTAGAGGATGGCGTTGATCGCTAAGAGAGAGTTGGTTCCTCCGCTCCTTTTGGGCTCTTGAAATGAGAGATCTCCGTTGGTCCCGCGACTCCTAAATAACCCGTACGGTATTAATAACGGGTTGGGTTACTGTGCCCGCAGAAAGCAAGGCACGTTCAAGACATGGGGGCTTTGAACTATGTATGTATGGAGTGGCCTACATAGTACGTTGTGACCAGTTCCAGTATCTGCTGTCGTAGATCTATCAAGATATCTCTTTTTCTCCTGCTGATCCACGTTCGTTGTACTATTTGGGAACATGTACCTGAATCGCTTGGGGGTGCATCATTTCCTATTTTCCCTGGAGGAGGTTGGAAACTTCAATGTTTGCGTGGAGTGTCAGTATCATTACAGGGTCGGGCCTTCAAGGTTTGAAGACTTCAGATGACACTGAACTCTATTAGCAGCAGCGACAAAAAAAGGGTATAAAGTAACACAGTGTCGCAGGGCATAGATGTAAGGTAGGCAGAGACAGAGAAAGGTTAGCATAAAAAGTAGCTAAGATATAAGCAGAGGAGGTGCATAATAACGCTGGCGACAGATTGATAACCCCTAGTCGGATAGGCATGGTATTTTACCATATCTATCATCTTCATCCGTTATTTTCATTCATGAGCTATCTGGGATATTGTATGAGCCTCCCCGTATGACGAGTCACGTCATTGCCCAGGATCGCCTAGGGTTGATAGGGTCGATACAATAAAGAAAATGCGCCATGTCCACCGAGATTTCGATTCTTTTTGTACGACTTTGGTTGCTTGCTGTTAAGATCGCAATACATAATTCTCGAAGCTCGCTAGAGAATCCACTCTACGACTCCCCACACGTCGACATAAGTGGTCGTAGTGCGATGATTAGTTTCTTGGGTTATGGGCAAATCGAACCATGGCTGCAGAATGATGTGCGGCGAATTCTCTCCGGGCTCCTTCACGTTCAAGTAAAGTACACACTATTCTTGCACACTCTGTTCAAATATTTCGTATGGTTGCCGCGTCATGCTGTAAAGCATACCCGATTCCTTGTCATTCTTGTCTAGCGCGACATGGGCGACATGGGAGACATGGGCGACATGGGAGACACATGTAGACGGCAACCAATCATCGTCTAGTAGCTCCCCCTGTCTCATCAACAATCCCGCCGGGGTGGAGGCTAATTGGCATACACGGGCTTAGACAAAAGTAGTCTAGTAGCGTGTCTAGAAGAGAGCCCTTCAATCTGAGATAACACGGTCGCGGTACCTGAACCTGCTTAAGTGTTTAGGGGAAACACGTATCTGCTACGAACAAACAACAACAATGGCCTTCGACGCTTGCTAGCGTGCCCCTTATCATATACCCAATCACCTAACCTAGTGTAGATGGGACGTCTATTAGGTACCTGGGGTGTTGTATGCCTACGGGTACGTCCAGTTGAATGTATGTTAGGTAGGTACCTAGGTAGGTAGGTAGGTAGGTATGTTAGGCATCTTCCATAGGTACGTGCGTTCTCGGTAAGTACTTGTAGTGTAGATAGGCAGGCCGAAGCTCACGGTTTGGGTTGCTTATTAGGAATATCGTTATATTTGAACCGGCGGTGTTCGAACGTGTTGTATTCGATAGCTGTGGTTGTAATATGTCATATGCAGTTCGAGGCAGGCAACTTATGTACATCAGCCCATATTAGAATCCCTCCTATATTGCATCGTAATCCAGACTTTGGATAGGACCTCGTATGTGTGGTTTTCTCCTCTTTCGTATAAGAATGCTGCGAGTTCACCACACCTTTTTACGTGCGTCGGTTAGCGAGACCCTGTGCCACCACTCTTTTGAGTCGCAGTTAAAAAGGGGAGATGCCACAGCAAAAGGGCTTGCCGATTTATTAGTAGAGGTAGTTTTATTAATCATTTCAATGCTAAAATGCCTGACGGAGAAAGGTTGTACATGGCGAATTTGATCAAATGAATAAGAGATACATCCATGGTAATCTTAAGAGGTACCTACCTATGTTTTGTAACTACCTACCTACGTATAGGTAGATATGAGGTACAATACATAGAGACAGTTACCTCAGATATAGGTATCCATGTGCATGTATTGTACAGTAGGTACCACACCCCGGCTCGGGAAGCTAGATCCACTAAAGACCAGGTGCTTGCGCTGTAATGTTGTAAGTACGGACGATAGAGGAAGTTGGTACTCGCTCTGGTTTGGTCGGGCGTACTCTGTACAAAATAGTCTACCTACATATGGCTAGTTCCGCTGAGCGAACCTGCAGTTGCTCGCGTTCTAGCTTTGGCTACGGTCCACTGTCCGCAACTTAACCTAGCAGCTTAGGAGGTACCTGAGGTACGCTAGTATCACATTGGATGATTGTACCTTAGTAGGTAGCTTGTATGCACACCCACCCCCATACCAGCATCCCTACATACAGTAGTAGCACTACCCTAGGTACCTACCTCCTAGTCGAATTGGCTCAGAATTGGATCCAACGCTGCGTTTATGCTACTACCTGGCGTACCTAGGGCACCTAACAATTATGTACTTTCGCTACCTACTTTCGCACGATACGCTATCCGTTACTTGCATCCTTAAGGTAAGGTAGGAAGGTAGCTGGCACTGCTAGAAAGACCAGAATTTCGAACCTCAACTTCCAATCTTCTTTCCCTTTCCATCCCTATGCCCTTCTGAATAACATCAACTCTCTTTCCCTCCCCTTACACCTATCTCTCCTTCTTCCTACCCCCCGTCGTATTCTCTATTTACTTAGATACATAGTACATAGCGTTATTCAGAAATTACATCCTGTTTTTTGTTGTCATCATCCCACAGTTCCCCTTTTGTCGACAAGCCCGTTTTTTCTGCTATCCCTTTCCTAATTTTTTTCTACGTCTTCTACGTCTCCTTCGAGCTATCTCCTTTGGTGCTTGTGTCAGACTATCAAGCACTCATCAAATTAAGAGGCCCTCGCATCTCTTAAAAAAAGAAACACCAAAAAAAAAAAAACAGATTATCTCATTTCTTGGCCGGCAACACGGGTTGAGTGATCGTGACAAGATCTTCTCATGTCCTCCCACTAGAGTTTCGTCTATTCTCTCTTCGTGTCAATCGTGGCACCGAATCTCTATCGAATCCGAACCGGCCGTTCCTCCAGTACTAGTTGCCGTGAGATACTCGGCATTCTAGATTTTTTTTTATTAAAAAAAAAAAAGATTGCTCGCGGTAATAGTGGGCTTCTTACTGGAGATCATCACTCGTTTTATCCTGGTCGCAGGCGCCCTTCCAATTTCCTGGCTTTACCATCGTTAATATCCCATTACGCTCTTCGTCATTCATCGACCGACATATCTACGTTGCTAAGCGTGCAATTTGCGAGACGTCGGTATTTTCAAGGTGTGCAATTTTTTATTTATTTACTTGGTGTTAACTATCTGTGGGCTACTCTGGATGTGACAAAGTGGGATCTTTGGGCTATCATGATTCATGGCTGCTAGTATATTATCATTACGAGGTTTCCCATCTGCTAACATGAACAAATAGGGTCATCCTCTTACGTCGTTCACGGATAGCCTCTTCTCACCGAAGTTCCATCTAAGTTAAGAAAAAGTTGAGCAGGCGAATCACAAAAGAATCACTTCGCTCATTAACCCATTCAGCCGATTGTTTGGGCCCTCAGTCTTTGAATATGGCTGCTCTGGTCCAAAATTACCCCCAGCAAAGTGGAACAGTAACATTGCTTCAAACCAGACCCAACACGACTTCAGGAATAATGCCACCCCCTTCGGGAAATCAGTCTAACCAGGCTTACATGGGCAATCAGCAGAGGAACAACTACCATACATTGGCTGGCAGCGTTGGTGGAGGATCAAATACCTATCGTGGGAATGCACCAGCGCCCGTTCAACCATATGCATTCACTACCACGCCGAGCCTTGCTAATGGCGGACAATGGCAACAATACGGTACTTATCGATCATCATCAAGCGTACCAAATATGCAAATGGTGGATCCGAACGCCGCAGCTCGCTCTCGATATCCTGCAAACTCGAATTCATCCGGTAGCAGCAGCTCTGGCCAAACTGCAACTTCTGGCAGCCATTCTCAGGACGACTCGCGAGCTACATCCGGACCCCGACCCCAATTGCCTACCTTGAATCTTTCGGCGAGCCAGCCAACGTTCGCTCAAGTTGCTGCGGCGAAGCCATCGCCCGAGCGATATAGACGACCATCTCCAAGGTATACGGATTCGTCGCCTAGCGTTCCGCAGGTGCAACAACCGCACGGTTCGGCAATGCCATCGGGCTCAGGCATGGCTACGGTAGTCCATCTTTATAATCCTCGATCTATGCCAGAACGGAAAGCAGAGAACCAGAGAAACCCCGTAGCCCTAGCAAATAGGCCGCACAGTGCTTATGGTACCGGGGTAGCGATGGACGACATGCAGCTATACCGACATCCCACCGAAGAGGAAGCTAAGAGGTATCGGCGGCGTAGCATACACTCAATCAATTCTTCCGATTACCCCAACCCCCTGACCCCGCAGGAATTCAAGAGACAAGCGGAGGAATCATTCCGCCTAGAAGCACTAGCCGCCTCGAGGAAGCAGGGTGGTTCAGATAAGGACCCGAAAAATATTGCACGTAGCAGTCCTGGTTTCTCTGCTGTAGAGAAAAACACAGTGCGGGTTGGCAACGGCAGTTCTGAAAGTCTTGTTTCAAGCGGAAGCAGCAGTTCTAGGCCATCATCGGTGAGTTTTGCGCCATAGGGAGCAAAAAAAAAGTTCCCAAGGATTATCCAATCAGATAACGAACAGGGGGGATAATTGCCACAGTAAGATGCTAACTGAAGGTGTGTTGTAGTCTGCCAATCGAAGCTCTAATGCATCTGCCCCCACGGCCAGCCCCGCCTCCTCCACCTCTACGGAAAGAAAGTCTGGACATGATCAATCAAAGCAGGTAAACATACCGCCTCGCGGTTCATCATCAACTGATGTCGGCAAACGAAGCACCAATCCATCTCCGTTATCGAAGCCGGTAACCATGGCTCCTGGGGCTTCATCTGATGACTCGGCAGCGCCCGCCCGCGCTCCGGAGCCAGCTTCAACCAAGTCGGCGGCACCTTCTACCTCGATGGCAGACAGCCCTGCGGCTAAGCAACTCGCCGCCATCAACGAGAAAGGCGGAAAGTCGAAGAGCAAAACGTCGCGGTTACGGCGAGCCTTTTCCTTCGGGAGCGCTGCCGAACTGCGAAAGGTTACAGGACAGGATATTACTGCTGACGGAGGGAAGACATCGCAAAATGAGTCGTCAAAGCTGCAAAAAGATCCCCAAGCTGAGGACCCGTACGAGGCAGAACAAGCACGAATCGCACAAAAACAGGAGGAGAGTGGTATTGGCAGTAGTATATATGCCGGTACCAGATTATTCTCGGGGTCAACTGATAATCTTTCGATCTCCTCAACGGCATCTTCTGCATCGATTATGCTCCGCAAGATGGGACGAGGTGTAAAGAAGAGTGGTAGGTCGTTGGTTGGGTTATTCAGGCCGAAATCGGTGATCGGGGCGCCCGGCGAGGATTCAAAAGTACCTGGTGGTTCCCAAGCAGCAGTGTCTATGGTCACGGTCGAAGCCGAGCGCGAGCGAGTCAACGTCGGTTCCGCTAGTTCGCAGGCCCCTACATTACCGTCCTTGGAGACCGGCAATTCGGAACTTTCTATGGCTGATGGCCACCCTTCCGACTATCTGGGAAGCTCGAACTTGGACAACTCAGCCTCGAGAAAAAGCATTATTGGTGGCGAGAGGGAACGAGCCGAAGTCCTTGCCACCATCCGGAAGGGTATCTTGAAGAGTAAGTGGCAGTCCAAGAAAAACAACCCCCTAACTTGATCGCTAACGTAATTGTAGCTCGTAGCAACTCGCCCAGTCCCTCGGCTCGAGGCCCTGGCTTTGATCTCCCAGCCATTCCCAACGTCTCTAACTCTCCCAGTTCTACCGCCCCTAGCACTCCTAACGACGATCAAGGTCAGGCTCAGAAACGGAATGAGACTCTTACTATCGGCAGCGAGGACTATTTTGTATCAGCGTTGCGCCTACGTCAAGACACTAAGAGTGCACCCACAACTCCCCAAGGATCATCCGGCAAACGAAATGCTACCTTCAGCCCGCGGATTGTGTTTTATGACACGTGGCCGAGCGGAGAGTACGATCGACGTGGTGATATCGCGACCTGTAACCGCCTGACGCCCATGCTCGCTCAGCAAATCAAAGAGGAGTTGAACACATTCAAGATGGTAAGTGATAAGAATACTTTATAACTTGATAGTGCTTCGCTTATATGGGACTATAGGAAATGGAGGTTCATGAGACGTCCAAAATTTATACACACTTTTTCTAACGACGATAAGCGTTACACTACGAAATCCTAGCAAAAATGGTTCCCTTCTCGATTAAAGGCCTATAGACCTGCGATCATGTATTTGTCACTCTCGAGAGTCTACGGCGTTTGCACATGGTCAGCATAGTAAGGTGTCGCGGCGTTTTCGAATTCACATTATGGAGCTATTTTTTTTGAGCACAAAAAGAACCTGTTCGTTGCTATAATATCCAAACAGTACCGGTAACGGCGGGAACCCGATGGCTCTACTGAAGACATCACTTTCGTCGAAATATTTGCATCGGGCATTCGCCCTTAGTCCTGACTTAATCCGCGGTAACACAAGCTATAGCTTGGTATTGAGTTGATAAGGAGTGTATTCAGTGGCAAGGGTATTATCATAGGAGGCGGTCGGGTATCTGGAAGGGGAATTATCCCTAATAGGTAGAAATATGCTGGTCCGGAAAACACACCTCCGTGTCCCCTAGGATCGGAGGAGAAATATACTGCAGCACCGGGACTAGCACATAAAGACAAGGCAGAGACGCCCTTCAGTGGATCATCGAAAAAAAAAAAGCGATGGCACTTATCTATCTCATCTCCCTTGCCTATCTGAAATCGAGCTAGAAGACGCCCCCAACGGTACAGCTGAACAAGATGAAATTTTGGAGCCAATCATAGATTTATGTATCTATGGTTTATCCCGCCATCCTAATTTTTTAGCCAAAGGGACATGAGGGGGAATCATCATTTGAAGTTTGAACGAGAGAATTAACAGTCTATTTTGTCTTATCGTTCACGACTTCGAGGTGTATGATGATGTTTGCTCTAGTGGATGGAAGTAATGTACTATTAAAAGGAAAGATTTGATCGCTACCTAAGGTATCTAAACTGGGACAAGAGTGAATATCAATATCGAGCATTTCCCGAGTTCTTCGGTGGTACGCATCGGTGCATGATGTTGAGGTCTTGGCTTTTCCCCCGTAAGTCGATTTCTCGCGCGTAGTAGCCTTGGTTATAGAAGGGGTCTTATGCAAAGCTGAGGATGTTATCTGAGATCTGTTATATTTTATGGAAGCTATATCAGTATGACGTTTCTATGCGAGTTTCCTAAGTCCTTTTGAATTCTTTGTTTGTTATAATGACTAGTGCTGCTAGTTTCTAGCATATGCTTGAGACCGGTATACTACGAATGCATGTGATGGTTTTAATTGCCTACCTTATTTTTTTGTAGCTTTCAAATACCTAGGTATCTGACAGAGAAAGCATAGGTAGAGGTACCTAACCTATGTAAGGAATTCCAGACCTTAGGTACCTAATACATCAAGTACAAGTACCTATTTCAAGCACCGGTATACTCGTATCTTGGAGCGAGATAAGCCCCACCAAAATTATTGTAGATTTTCTTAGGTGAACCAATCATTCCTATACATTTCAACTTCGTCTTTGCGATACTCTTTAACCGCAAATTGAAAATACTCGCAACCGTCACCCTGGACATCATTACAAAGTTGCGTACGCGCTGGTATATTCCCGGCCTTGGCTGGAAAGTAATAGCCAAAAAGCACGTCGCAATGGCTTCAACTACGACCAATGGATCAGCAACCTCGATCAAGACCAAGCTACATGGACGGGCGTTCTACGAAAGTATAGGCAGTCCCAAGTTTGTACTTGCGCCTATGGTCGATCAGTCCGAGTTCGTATGTCTTTTACACGGTTATCCTATAGTAAAAGTAGTAAATACTGACAGTCGTTAATCTTAGGCGTGGCGCATGCTCACTCGGTCGTTTCTCACTCCGGAAGAGAACTCGAAACTCCTAGCTTATACGCCCATGTTCCATGCTCGACTGTTTAAAGAGACGGCTAAGTATAGAGAATCACACTTCGAAGCAACCCGACCCCCTGCGTCCACCCCCGCCTCGACAACGGCGAATCCCGCTCCCGCATCCACAAGCACCGAACAACTTCCTCCATATCTAGATGGTAACCCGGCGTTCGATCGTCCCCTATTCGTGCAGTTCTGCGCCAATGACCCTGAGCACCTACTAGGCGCAGCAAGTGTCGCTGCGCCTTATTGCGACGCGGTGGACTTAAACCTAGGCTGCCCTCAGGGTATCGCGCGCAAAGGCCACTATGGCGCATTTCTACAAGAGGATCAGGAACTGATCTACAAGTTGATCAACACCCTTCATAATAATCTCCCCGTGCCTGTCACGGCGAAGATCCGTATATTGGAGACCAAGGAGGACACCCTAGCTTATGCTAAGAACGTGCTAGCTGCTGGCGCGAGTATCATTACCGTCCACGGACGAAGACGAGAGCAAAAGGGCCACATAACGGGTGTCGCGGACTGGGGATATATACGCTATCTAAGAGAGAATCTACCTAAAGAAACTGTTATCTTCGCAAACGGCAACATACTCCAGCACGAGGATCTGGAAAGATGTCTCGAGGTAACGGGCGCTGACGCCGTCATGAGCGCGGAGGGAAATTTAAGCGACCCGGCCATTTTTGCTCAACCGCCACCCCCTAAACAAGAGGGGCGAGAGTATTGGCGAGGATTAGACGGAAAAGGAGGTTATCGAATAGACGCTGTGTTTAGACGCTATATGGATATCATACATAAGTATGTCCTACAGCAGGGTCCTCCGGCGCGGAGGCCCTTATTTGTTATCGGGGACGACGAGAGTTGGCTCACTCAGGGGAAAGAGAAAGACGCCGATCAGGAAGAGGGGCCGGCGCGCAAGAAGCAGAAAAAGGATGGTGGCAGCAGGAACGACAAGTGCACGTCTCCAAATCTTCTCGCAGTCCGTCCTCACTTATTCCATCTTTTGCGACATTTCATATCAAAACACATAGATGTTCGTGATGCTCTTGCGAAATGTCACGTTGGCGACGTTCCAGCCATTGAGAACATTCTCGATATGGTAGAACGGCGCGTGGCAGAAGGCCTTATTGAGTACGAGAGGACCGGAGGCAAGAGTATAGAAGAACCGGAACCACAACCTAAAGTGGCAGAAACTAAGGAGGCGGCAGAAACACCAAAACCTGGAGATTCCAAGGACGCGGAATACGATCCAGAGAGCTCGGTAGCGACCGTGAAGAAATGCAAACGGCCGTGGTGGATCGCGCAGCCCATAGTGCGGCCACTTCCCAAGGAAGCCTTGGCAAACGGGAGCATAAGTCTGAGTAAAAAGGAAAAGAAGAAACAAGAGTTAGCGGCGAAAACCGGAGACGCGACTTCGGCGGAAGGAGATATAAATAGGGCCAATAAGGAGGCTAATCAGACGGCAGACTCGGAGTTACCGAAGCCGGATGGTGTGAACGGAATAAAAGAGCCGACTATGAATGCGAAGAAGCCGGCACTTACCGCTGACGAGCTAGTTTGTGGATAGACCTCGGGGATAGAAATAGACAATAAGATTTTACTATACAGCATAATCAGTGTGGGATATAGCTACACCTAGAATCAATCTACAGAGCATCGCGAGTCTAGCCCGACGCAAGGGGTAGCACTACCACGAAGCAAAGCTACGACATATCTTGGGTAGCGGTGAACAAACATTATCTTCCTTGAGGTTCACGAGGTATCACAACAGTAGTATATAACTCGTTCGTGGTAACTGCCGGATTATACGAACTTACTGTACATGTTTGCCGGTTCCGTTTCCTAGGCTACCTTAGGTTCCGCAGTGTAACATGGTTACAACGGACTAGGAATACTCCCTCAACGCCGAAATCGTAGCCTCCTTCACCAAGACCACTACCACCCAAACCCAGTACGACGCCCGAGCGGTGGAACTCGCGGGGGGGGGAGGGGAATGGAAAGAGGAACTTTGTGTGTATTTAATGACTCGGATACGAGGGGCGGAAATCGGTCGGGAAACATCTCTTCGAGGAGAGTAAAAACCGGCCCGAGGTAAGGGGCATTTGTCGTCTTGTCTCGACCCTGACGGGGGGCAGCTCGGGCTCAGGTCGACCGCCTGCGTCAGGCTCTGCGGCGGAGGTGGTCTGTCGAAAATGACGGTGCTCTGGAAGTCGATGCATGGCCTTCCTCTGGCCAGAAGAGAACAACGAGGGCTCTTCCAGCCCCAATGCTTCCCAGAGAAGCTTCGTGAAATCACGTGATATATCGTGTTTGTTTATGGTATTGTTTACCAATCTTCCTTTGCCCTTTCGAGACAAATTGCGTAATTTCAATGAAGGTGACAAGACTCGCCAGGCACATATTGCAGATTTTTTAGGGGCTCTTTTCGTGTCTCCTGCGGCATTGAATCTTCCCTCCCCCGACGGAAATGGCAACGGCAACGTGGCACTCAGGCTATTCGCCATACAGCAGCATGTCTGAGGGAATGAGGTAGACCTCGACCCATTTGATAGTCTCGTCCGTCATGTCATCCGTCATGTCGTCCATAAATCCTCCGACTTCGCCATTTGGGGGATTTTGGGACAAGTTCTTCAATCCCCAGAACTGGCGCAAAGAACAGAAAGCGGTGCTGAAGGGGACCATAACAGCGCATGACGGAAAGAAATAGGAGGGTTTCCCGCCCGACCCTTGCGAAAAGTTCATCTGGGATTGGCTTCGCTCCCTGGAGGAGCGCTTCCTGGCCGACGCACCCTACAAACTCCATACCACCACAACGGCGAACCAGTTCAAGGAACGGAAAGGCCAGATGGATCTTTTCCTGCAAAATCCAGCCACGGAAGCGAGCAGCATCCTTTGGTACAAATACGTCCTTGCCGTCGGGGAGTAAAAGAAGAAAGGGGTGTCCAAGGGGTAGCCAAAGTGGTGGCGCATCGTCGGATCACCACCATTGTAGAGATGCGGATGGGGCTGTAATTTCCGAAGGCTTATTAGTTTCGGGGGGGAGACATCTACTTTGAGGATATGCCATCGGTCACAGCAAGCAGCAGTGCATCAGGCCACAAGCGCAAATCGCCGTCCGATGTTACTCCTGACAACGGGCCCAGATCTAAGAGGTCGCGACCCAACAGTAAGAAGTTGCAGCTACCTCGAAACTTGAACGACCAACCGTCGATTGCTGGCAAGGCGAAGCCAAGCCTGTATACGACCAGCGAAGACCTATGGGATGATAAGATCTTCTCCTGCCTCGTCGTCTCACCAGCTGGCCGCGTCATCAGCGAATTCAACACGGCCCGGGAACTGCTGGAGTCGATGCGAGATGCAATCAAGGCGCACCAGTCTCTCTACACCACTGGCAACATTCTCCACCGAAATATCTCTTCAAACAACATCATCATCACGAAGCCCACCAAGACAGATGGCTTCAAAGGCATGTTCATCGACCTTGACCTGGCGAAGGTGCGGGATAGCGGTCCGAGCGGAGCGCGACACCAAACCGGCACAATACAATTCATGACCGTGGAGGTATTGCGCAAGACCCACCACACCTGCCGCCACGACCTCGAGTCGTTCTTCTACGTCCTACTCTGGATGTGTACACGCCAGTCATGGCACAACACGTTTTCCCGTCACGACGAGCAGGCGCCTAAGGAGAGTTTTCTTCGAGAATGGGAGATTGGGAGCTTCGCGAAGATTGCCCGTAGTAAAGAAGGCGACATGACCATTAATAGGCTTGAACGTATCATGAACGAGTTTCTACAATCGTTGGACATTGTCAAGCCACTCTGCTGCCTAAAGATGAGGGCGTCTTTGTTTGGGGACTCTGCAAGGCTAATTCTGGGAGCCCCTGCTGGAGACCCTGAGCAGCTTTACGCACTTATCATAACAGCATATGATGGAACTATCAGCAGCCTATAGTTAGATAATAGCATATCACCAATTTGTATGAAAGGTCACTAGTTTCGAGCGCGTCATCTTCGACTTTGGCCCAAGCCCAGGCGCAGAGTCCTATCAGTCAAGGGTCGGATTCCCAGAGCTTTAGGTGGGCTCCTGGAAATGAGACTATGGCCGACGACTCGTAGGCCAAGGACGACTGTCCATTCTATGGTCGTAGGTTCCGGAGGCGGAGGCACAATCTAGGCTAGGCCTTGGAAGAGCTGGGTACGCATGAACTCGATAACTGGGATCAATCTGCCAACATGTTGATGACTCTTCATCCGTTTCTTTGTCTATTACCCCGAGGCGGATCACGTCCTTCGCACTGCCCGACCCGCATGTCGTGGCCGAGTCATACGCAGTACGGCTAGCGATTGCGCTCAACGCCCGTCGACATTCATCGCGATCCCCATACAACCTCTACTAGGCGGTGAGAGTATCAGTGAAAGGAGCGGCCCAGCCATATTCCGGGGCATTACGCATCCGTGGAGTCTCTCGTATCTATGGGAAATCGACGGCAAGCTCGGTGCCGATCTGGACGGCTTCACCGAGTTGTGGAGTATGCTAAGTGAACAAAGAATTAGTATTAGTGGCTGAATGGGCTCATAACTATCAATATAGCTGAAGTGCTGTAGTTATACATAAGGGAAGGGATATCAACATACTCCCTCCATAGCTCTAATACGCGATCACGCTAAACCTCAGTCATTGGAGTGATTTTAGGTAAAGCAAAATAACTTACATTGCCATATTCATTGATAGTTAGAGCGTGGGCTTTAAAGATATTGGTAATACATTCCGCTAAGGCTGCGTTGGGTTGCAAGAAGAGTAATCTCTTTGATTTTTGAGGGGAAATGGCATTATTAATTGTATAAAGCGCCATAAGGAAGATTCCAGCTGACAACTATATGGAAAAATGATAGATAGGTAGTTTAACTAAGATCTAAAACGGACATTTACTTATACCAAAAGCTCGAAACAGGGTGTGGCGCAGTCTGAAATGAAGGGCCCAGCTACCTAGGTAGACATGAAGATAGGTTTTATAGCAATATCGAATTCTACAAGTAAACATAATGAGAATAAGAATATCTAGAAAAAAGAAGCTTACATTAGACACACTAGAGCGACGGGAGAGAAAACCGGGATACTCCTCTCGTGTTTTTAAATAGGCGTAACTACGGCTATGACTTCTTACTGGATAAGGCTTGGCCATCAAGGCAGCCAACGATGCTGAGGCAGACAAATGCGCCAACACATCGCATACCACTAAGCCATCTAATAGGATTGGACGTTTACAGAGATACTATATCCACCGTCTCCTGCTCGACATTCATATATGGTGAAAATCTTATTCAAAATGACAGTTTTTTTTGTTTTTTTTTTGGTATTATAGCTGGCGCTGTAGGCCTCGCTTCGGCCCCAGGTGCCTGTATTGATGGGATCGGCTCCGTCCAAGCCGGACGTCATCTTGGATCGGACTATCAAAACTTTCAACTACGCTTGCGAGTGCTCGAACTAAGGCTCTCACGCCGGGGAGAAGCCTTGCAAGTCGACAAAGATCCGCAATTCAGCAACCCGTAAACAACCAACGAGCGAATCAAAACCGCAAAAGATGCGCTCGTTCAAATTCTCCAACTTCTCCAGGAGTGGAACAAATTATCTCAAAAGTTCCGACCGCCATGTGGCCAGAGAAAAGAAGCCAGAGAAGAAGGCAGCTTACTTCAGCCGTCACCGACCAAGGCTCCACGATACGGCACACCGTTACTCGAGCTTGGGGGGGAGCGTCTTCTCTACCTGTAGGACCAAGCATGAGATTCAACTAGATAAAAATAATCGGTGCTTCAAGAGTCCGCAACGGGGATGTGTACGTAGGAAAGGACGGTTTCTGGGCGTAGGTCCGAGTGCCACCTTCACCGATGCCTCCCACCTCCTTGCCGCCAACGGCACTCTAAGGAGGGGATTGAAAACTGACGAATAGAATGGTATTATATTTTGGAAGAAATGTATCTGTTCAATTAGATCGCCGATATCAAACATATATATTATATATTATAGTTAGTAGGACTAGGTACTATTTGCCTTGATATAACGGTAAACGTCTGTTTTTCAGTAAAATAATTCGTCCAAACGGTTAGCGTCTTTTCTAGGAAACGAAGTCTCTTAGAGATTAGGTTAGCAGGTGTTTAAAAAAGGCTTACAGAGCGAATATCGGTAATTATACCCCGTTTCTTGGAAAAGACGGTACATGTCATGTGCAAATGATGCCGTGGCTGCAGGTGGCTTTAGGCCTAGACATGCTTCAGGATTTTAGTAAAGTATTACTAAGGGTCCGCTAAATAACATTAATACAGGGGCCAATGGATTGATCATGCAGGTGACAGACCAGAAATGATAACCAGCCGTAAAACGTGCAAACCCAGATTGAGTCCACTTATTAAGCTCCACCATGCATCCTAACCCCCTGCGTGCCCCGTAATAGGCACTGCGGTGCAGCCGTAAACCCCATATTTATGCAATGGTCGAAATTTATGGATCGGCAGCTGCAACTCGAAAGCCTTGGTACCTACCTAGCTAGGGGTGGCGTCAAAATAAGTGCCGTTTCTCTTACTAATGTTATACAACTCACTTTCTTATTGTTACAACGCGATTAAGTTATCTCTGAAAAATATATATACATATGTACCTATATATATATCTAAATGGATTCAGAATTTCGTAATATACTAAGATACCTTTCAAAAATGTTATTCCTGATCGGATCGCGTAGAAGCATTTTGTTATGCGAACTGTCGTGTTAAGCACCCTTTTTTTTTCTACGGCATTCTGACAACTTAATGAAAGGAAATACTTCATAAAATCGAAAGATGTGGGCGTCAGATCGACGAAAGTCTAGTCGTATTTCCCAATATTGGCAATCTGCCTTCGCATATACACCTCCACTAAGATAGTAAACCATAGCGGCCTCCACTGGCTCCAATATATCGTAAAAGAGTTGCCAGGGGATTTTGTATGGGAAACCCCCTGATATTTATTTATCGATCTCAAAAGTTTGATGATATTTTTCCTCGCACAAGTTACAATACTGTAGTCATATAAGCCACTGCGTGTTCCCTCTATAAGAATTGTATATAAGTTATATGTAGGATTCTGGATGGGGCGGTGGAGGCCGCTATGGTTTAGCTTCGTGGTGGAGGTGTAGGAAAATATTTCCATATGAACGATGGCGGCCATACGGATGTATCCCTATACCAATTCTAGTATGGAGAGACCCAATGAGTGGAATTTATCGAATTAAGGCGGCCCCGTCTACCCGTCTTATACCCCCAAAGGAACGCACTTCTCTACCCTTAAGGGAAAGCCTTCTTTTTCTTAAGGGAAAGTCTTCTTTTTCTTAGGGGAAAGCACCTAAAAAGCGGCATGGAACGGTCCGCAGCGGTCCCGTCCTCCCGTTCTTAGATCCCCGTGAATAGATCCCATTTACAAGAGCTTATAGGTCTAGGTAGGTATATATGATAGTCAGCAGTTTGTCTGCCGTCGGTAGAGAATATCCCAAGCTTTTGTCTTAAACCACTCGACGAGGATACAAAGTGCTCTTCCTATCCTTAGGCTTGTAGTCTGTGTTTGTAATTGTGAAATACAGGCCTACTACGTAATCCCTCATGGTAAGATTCTTCCCGCCCAGGTTCATTTATATACCGACTTGGTAGCACACCTAAATTCGTAACTGGGCTAACTCTTCGATACAAGGCGTTCCAAGAGAGGGCCGCGCTTTCGGCACTTTTCCTGGGGATGGGACTCTTCGGAGTCATGGCTACCGACGGTCAGCTCTTCGCTGGTCCGCTAGGTAAGCTGTTGAGAGAAATCGCCCGCGGAAGCAGCGAAGCCGTGACCTTGATCGGTGGCCCAACGCCTTTCAAGTACACCTACACGGGTATCGGGTTTGTGGACGCCATCATTTCGCACTGGACGGCCTTTGTAGCGGCGTTGATCGATGACCCTGAGCTCCGCTGGAACACTTGGGCTCTCTACATCGAGTCCATGGGGCAATTCTGTGTCGGATGGGGTCTGCTTCTACTTGAATGTAGGCGAGTAGGGAACAAGGGCCTCGCCGTGAGTTGGGCTGGTACCCTCGGCGTAGTCTTCCAGGCCATCTCGTGGGCCTTTTCGCTGCCGCTATACTTTGGACTGCATCTTCTCACATCGCCCATCGCAAAATTGGACGGCAAGGGCGGCAAGATTTCGGGCGAGACCGCGCGCAAGCTCCTATTCGTGGACCTCTGGGACTTGGCACTTATGCCCATCTCCCTGACTTTGGGAACTCTCATCCCTACTCTCTTCATGAGTTTGCCTTCGCTTTTCTCCTCCATCGGCCACTACAGCTGGATTGCTTTTTGGATTCCCTTCGGACCGGTAAGTAGACGTATATTGCTTTTCAACTCCCTAGGTGCTAATGATATTTCTCATAGTGGACGGTGATTGCTGTGGATCTCTTCAAGAGAATTGCTATCTCTACCGTTGGTACTCTGAGCCCGAAGGACGCCAGCGGGAAACCTACCACCCCCGGCAATGGCTTCTATGTGGCGGTGTCGACTGTGTACCAATTCAACATGTTTTTTTCCGTATTAACACACTTGCCGTTCATGGCAGTATCGGTGTTACCCGGCCCCCTACGTTCCGCTCTCATCCACGCGTTTCCCAGTTACGCTTCCTTCTTCTCGGACATTACCTTCACTAAGACGTGGCTACCGCACCCCTTCCTCGGACAGCCGGCAATTGACCCCGTCGCCAACGGACCCGGTAGGTTCGGTCCCTTGGTCGCCGACTTCTACCTGTTTGATCTGTACCTAGGAAACGGAGCTATGCTTCTATGGGCCTTGTACTTATACCTCCAGCAGACCGGATCCTCTCCGGCGAAGGCCATACAGAAGGCCGCAGTCTGGTCATTCCTCGGTGGTTTCGTAGCTGGTGCCTTTGCGCTGCTCTGGGAGCGTGACGAGCTTGTCAAGGAGAACGAGAACGAGAACGAGTCGAAGAAGAAATAAGGAGTTAAGATATAGAATCTCGATGGGATTTTAAAGGGGTGGGGATTTTCATCCCGGCCTTAACTCGATCTTGACGACGGATACCGCCTTTTTTTGAGATTTTAGCACTCTTGACATGCGGACCACTGGCAAGAAGAAAATATTTGTGCTTCCCGGACCCGCGTAAGTTGAGCCTCTTGCTAACATAGGAAAAGATTAGAGGTGGTTCGTGTGCCGAGAGTGTTAAAATCCCAAAAAGGGCGGGTATGCTATCTCAAAATATCTCAACTATAAAAGGAAAATTGGTCAAGCATCTAGGTTAGATCACTTGTTGGGCTGAATAACAACAAGGCATCTGCTAAAGAAAGTCCGAGCCACGATTAGGACGATTGTAGAAAAGAGGCGGCGGTTTTGTGGGAGTCTACGGCGGCAATTAGCGTGCTGATTATTGATGAATCACCGAGCGAGTTATAGAATCACTTAGACCATAGATGGTGCAAATGAAAATGAATATAAAGCCTGAGAACACTGGCGGCTTGAATTATGTGTATTGACAGAATTTCTCAATTATGATTGACCACTCTTCAATTCGTTAAGTCGACCCTTGCTCGCGAGATATGCGGCGCCGGAATCCGCCCAAACTTCATAACTGACAACCTTGTGCTGGTCATCGAATTTAAGCGCATACGCAAAGACTTCATCCCAGCTCTCACCCGTAGCCGTCCAGGTAAACTTGGCGGTGCCGCGGGCCGCCACACGATTCTCCGCAGCGTCGACAATGTAGTCCGCGAAGCGCATATCCTCATAGCTTAGGCACGAGGAAATAGTGTTAAAGTACTCCTGCACGCCGTCGCGCCCCCGGAATTCCCGACCGAGAAAGGGGGCGAGTCCCCTGAGACCATGCTCGTATGCTAAGATGTCCGCGGAGGACGAGAAATGACTTAGAATCTCGTCCGGTGATTTTTTCTGCGCGAAGCTCTCGCAGAACGTTGTGGCGGCGTTGAGGAGATCCGCGCGCTTGTGGTGAGGCATGTCGGGGAATAATAGAGGTAGAATATTGGAATGGACGGTGGCCTAAGCGTGAAATAGTTCTGGTTTGCGGGGAACGTCTGCAGGCCTCTTGTTACACAGACCGAATTAGATAGGTACCAAGGTATTCAATGGCTACCTAACATTCGAAACCTCCGGGGGAACAGCTTAACCTACGTTACAGTAAATTGTAAGGTTATTAGGTAACTGGCCCGGATGAGTTCTTGGCATCTAAAGGCAGCGGAGTAGGTACCTAATCTTGGGTAATTTCGGGATGTAATACGTCATTGCTGGAAATTCTTATTACCTGTGTTACGTGTACGGTTAGTTGTACCTAGGTGGGTAGGTACTGATATTCGGAAACTATAATAGTTCCCCGTTTTTTATATTGTTTACTTCATCCCTAAGTTACTTACTTACCTATGTAACTACGGCACAGATCATAATTATTTAGAGTAAGGTCTGGACCCGCCCTTGGCGTAGAACCCTTTTTCTCTTTTGCTTTCTTCTCGGCCGCACTCAGAATATGAGGACGGTGCTGAGGAAAGAAAGCAACTGAGAGCCAATATCGAAACCTTGCAGCTGATACTAGAACAGTTGAAAACTCGCAGTGAATCATTCGAGAGCGAAGATCGGGCGAACCTTGACAAAACTACCAAGCAATTAGTTCCGCTCACAAAGTATTCGACACAGCAGCTCGGAAATAGAAATACCTTTTATAGCCTTTGAAAAAGAACGGTGTCAACAAAGCCTTTTGGGAAATTGACGGAATAAGCGGCTAGCTTGACCCAGCGTTAGCAACTGTGAATAAGAGAGTCACGGACAAGACCAATGATGGTATGTGGATTTACTTGCAATTTAAAGGATAATACTAGACCGCATTACCCCGGACTCTGTTTCTATACTCGAACTTTTAGTTGCTTTTAGTTCTATGCCTTCATCCATTAATTGTTCTGTCCTAAGGGCTATAACTGAGGATGCCTGCAAATTCATCGCTGAGAATCTACCTAGAAACGCATATGAAGCGTATGACCAAGAGCTAAAACGACTAGTATCCGTTGCGCCTATTCTTTTAGAATACGAAAAGGAATATCCCGTTACCAGTCCGGTTTCAATGACTCCTCTAGGCCTAGCGACTGCCAAATATGGGCAGCATATGATGGAGTTGCTTGAACGCGGGAATGATATTAACGCACTCTTCAGTCATGGCCGGGCCATCCGACTACCGCTCTATGACGCTGTTTTCATCGGAACGAGAGAGCCGTGCTCTATCTGCTTGAAAGAGGTGCTGATATGACACTGATGAGATATGACAATGATAAACCGTCACTTGACATTGCCTACGACGTAGGCCGCGACAAAATCGCTCCGATTCTCGCGAATCACATTTCAGGTCAACCCCTAGCAAAGCCTCAGGAGTTACAATTACTTGTGAGAGGGGCCACAACCAGCGAGTTCCGTGAGGCCATTGACAATAGCCTTGATGTGATAGTGCCATACGAGAATGGTAAGCGGGCGCTCGGTTATGCCAATGAGCTGGGTAACCAGGAAGTCGTTGATATTTTGATAGCTAATGGTGCTACCCCTGAGCTGAATTGGCCGGCAATAAAGACTGAATCTTCTCCATATCCACAAAACTTTCCCGAAACCTGGAGCAACGGTCCCGTTATTGCTGGGCAACATGTCGCCGGAGGTCAATTGGGGATCCTAGCGCTTGGTTATATCACCTACCTTCAGTCTTACTTCTTGAGATTGCAGTACCTAGACAAGAGGGTCCGACTACCAGTTCAAAGCATAATTTTTGAGTCATTTCCGAGAGATTAAGGCTGGAGGGACTATAGTACGCAAGGGAAATATCTCCAATCTACAAGAAGTTGGCTCGAAGTCCGCATTAAGCATCAACGGGGGTGCTCGGAACCGTTCACGATACAGCATAATGTACATGCATATGATGATTTCAGAATGCATACAAATATCTGGAGTCTCAGCGACCTCGAATTATCGTCTCCTGCGAAGGGACAGCTAATCAAGAGCGTGCAATGTGGCAGCACTCCTTCAGCCTTCGCTAGAGTTCGTTTTTTATTAGTCCCAGTTATCTACTACCCTACATTAGGTACTAGTTACTCCGTGTTTGCGACCTGTCACAATATCACCAATCACTGGCGAAATCTACGTCGTAGCAACATCCCCGCAGACCGTTACGGCCTATAGCCTCTATCATCACTTAGCTACATTCGTATGGGTTAGGATTATATTCGATTCTCCATAAACGAACTTACTCCGAAATTCCGAATGCAATGCGATGCTTCTATTAAAGCCCAATGAACTTGGAGATGCAGCCTGACCACCTCCCATCAACCTTACGCCTAAAGTGGGCAGTTTAATCTATTACAAGATGTCAGAAGAATCGCTAACTAAATTTCACCACGCACCCCTTCCTTCCAACAGGCATATCCGAGTACTAGAGATACAATACGGCAACTCCGAGTCTGAGCCGCTAAGAGGAACTCTTCGAAATGTTAACCTTAATGATGATATGCGTCTACCCTACGCAGCTTTATCATACATTTGGGTCATCACAACTTCTCAGAGAAGATATACCTAGAGGGCTTGGTCAATTTCATAACCCCGAATTTATTTAGCACCCTAAAGCGCTTCCGTTCTATCAGTCATCTCAGGTAGATATGGGTAGGTAGATACTATATACATTAACCAAAGGGATGACCGAGAGAAAGCACTCGAATTTCACTCATGGGTAAAATATTCCATGAAGCATCATATGCTATTGTTTGGCTTGGGAATGATCAACACAGTGTCGAGTCAATAAGAGTCGCTCGAAGAATTGCTACTAGGATCGCCGGAAACCCCCGAGAATCGACAGCTTTAGACCGTTCAGAAATCTCTCATATGATAGCAATCAGTCAACTCGGTTGGTTTACTCGTCCCTGGGTTATCTAAGAGCTTACCATAAACCCTAACGTAGTATTCCACTGTGGTCCTATGGAATTATCCTAGCTTAAATTGCCCAAAGCCTTACTTATGGTCAGAAATACTCCCCGACTAACGCCGTCTCTTGATTCCATAGCTTCTCTATAGGATTTATGGCTCACATGGTTGATACCACTTATTAAGCTTGAAATTAACTCAGTCCAAACACGCTCAACGACAAGCAAAGACCCAACCAATATGGTGAACTTGTTGCGCGTTTTCGATAGCTTTGATTGTGAGGACCCTCGCGACCGGATCTACTCTAGGCATATCTGGTCTTAAAAGAGATGGGGTATCCATTGACATCAATTATGCTCATTCGATATATGAAGTGTTTATATCGGCCCTGGGAAAACCACCATTTGTCCCGCGCGTTGCCGAAGGAGATTCTATTCAGGGGTCCTCAAATGGTACATATTCTTTAACTATGCACCTTTCGCGGGACAAATCAGTTCATAAATGGCCTGAGGCTCCACTTGCTATTCCTTGGGTACTGGTCCGCGATGTAGGTGAAAGTCTCTTTGACTTCATTTCACGGTCAGCTAAGGCTACTCAGCAATTAGGTAGTATCGAAGGCATGAAGGATACCTTCTTGACCTAAAATAATGCACCTCTCAGCACGTTTGCCTTCCTGAAAAATATGCAACCAGTATGGAATGGGGTATCGCTCAATACGAACGGATTTGGCGTATTTGACGAGTTCAAAGCCAAATGCTTGAGTCACGAAAAGATCAGAGAAGAATTAGAGACAGCAACTCGTTGCGTCTTCCTTGCAACCTATGAATCCGGGCAGTCTGATCCCCGGATTGGGGTCATAGGCATACCTAGGGTTTTCAGATCTACGCAAAGGAGATAGGGCCGGCATTTTAGACGCGAAATTAAATGACATTGGTCTGGGCATCTGGGTAACCGGAATACACGTTGGCTTAGTTGTTCGGGATAATTCACATAATGGTCACGCCAACCAGCAGGCGCATTCGACAAAATGCCACAGCAACGACGATTGCGCGCCTTTGGAGTTCATTGGCTGTTGCTACTTAAGTATTCGCAAACCGTTCCATTCGCCGATTCGAGGGGTCGTTCTCTAAACTTGTAATATGCTAAATTGATAAAGCCATGGAAGCGAATTGTCTTGTTTTAATCGAGTTTATATATCTTTATTTTAGAAGAACTTGGGTCTATATAATGATGGTATGACACGGACCTTATTGCCCTCTGCCGAGGAGGTAGGCTTCTTTCCAAAGAGTTGTGTTCACCTATGTAGGTAGTATTTGTGTTTACTTTAGGTTATATCTTATATAATTAATGTCATAAATATCAAAGCATTAGCTAGGTTAGAAATTTATGATATCTCTTCGCTTCTAGGCGCCAAGGACGAACACTAGATCATATTCCTAAAGAGCTTCCTGAGACGGAAGTAAACACCGACCTTCTGCAGTGCAGTAGTATTCGTATTAGACTAGGTAGCTATAGAGCTGCACACTTTAGCCGCTGGCGAAAATAGAAAGACTTCGATACTGGTGCTATTATTGAAGAAGAGCTCGCTGGCTTTTTTCCCGGGAGCCTTCGATGCTACCATAAACCAGGGAAATATATTACGCATGAACTCTTCCATAGTCTCGACCATTTTATAATTCTTTTAAAAACTATTTCAATACCAATATGCCCCAGCGCCGAAAAGAGCGCCTGTGTCTACAGATATACTATATTTCTAGGCGTCATCGCATACCTAATTAACCGGTTAGGCAGGATGCTATTTCACGTTTTCCTAAGGGCTCTGCTATTTGAGCTTCTTGTCCAGCATGCTTCCGCTTCCTTCAATGCGACCGCGTCGAGCAGCATAAGGGCTATATACCTATTCAAAGATGTACTCAAGTCAAACACCGCATCTTTAAAGACCTCCGGTTTCAATTCCCTTATCATCTTCGGCGTCGGAATCCTCGAAAATGGTGATATAATGTACTACTCGAACACTCCGGGGAGCAAGGACACCCTCATCGCATCCAACGGTGCCTACGTTGGCGGCACGGCACTCTCTGACAAGGTCCGCTCGTTCAAGACGGGCGATACAGGCATCAACCGAGTCGAGATATCGATGAACTCCCAGCACGTTCGCGAACTGACGCGCAGCCCTGGAACGGGTGCCGAGACGCCGCTATACCGCAACTTCGAGGCACTGAAGACGGCGTGGGATCTTGACGCAGTCAACAACGACGACGAGTCCATCTACGATGTTACGAGCACTGCGGCCTTTGCGAAAATGCTCGGCGCGATAGGATACAAATACACCATCGCACCATACACGAACACGGGGTTCTGGAGAAGCCTCACGACGCAGGCTAACAACGGCCTCCAAGAACCAAATTTACTTCTAGACAGGGTATACCTGCAATGCTGTACGTAACATCAAAGACACCCCCCTCTTCTCTCTGTCCACTTTTTAAGCTGTCTCGGGAACCGACGTTTCATTGTCGAACTGACTAAGGGGCCACCGCTCGCGTGACATATCCGACCTCGTTCGACGTCTTACCAAAAGCGCAACTTGCTAACCACTGTTCCAGATGACGGCGGGGCGGGCAATGATCCGGGAAGCTGGCAGACCACGCTCGGTATGAAGGTCGTACCGCTTGTGTGGGTTACAAACGACTCCAAGCCGTCGCAGGGGACCACTGCTGCACAAGCACGGTCTAGGTTCACCGGTTGGAATTCGCGAAGCGCCGTGGCTGGGGGGGGATACTGGAACGACTACGATATCGAAAAAATGGGGTTGTCGTACACAGCGTACGGAGAAGTTCTGACCAGTGTTTTTCCGTAGAAAAAGAAAAGGAAAAAGGGGGGGAAAAAAAAAAGAAAAAAAAGGAGTGTACATAGAAAGATGTGACCGGTATAAAAGCACCTACATATGTAGGTAGGTACCTACCTAGGTATAAGGGCCAAAAAAAAGAAAAGAAAGAAAGATGAATGGCTGATATGATAAACACACATACGCAGCGGCCCGGCATTGCGTTGCAGATGACGTAACGATTAGCAGTATATATACGATGCGATGCACGACCGGGGAGGCGTCGAGGGCTGACGATCTATGAGCTTTGACTTTCTTTTTTTTTCTTGTCTTTTCTTTTTTTTCTAACCTAGGTAGTTCAACGTAACACGACTTGTATACCGATGTGGAATCTTCTAACCGTACCCTTACCCCTCTACTATTCCCGCCTTTTAATTTTTTTATTTGATACGCCAATTAATTCCAAGAGATTAAAGTAGAACAGCAACGTCAAACCGAATCCTGCATAAGGATCCAAGAATCAAATCCTTTTATTTATTTATTTATTTTGTTTATTTATTTTTATTTTTATTACAAAAGAAATAACCATCTTCTTCTTCTTTTTTTTTCTTTTTTTTTTTTCTCTCCGGTGACACGACACACCTCTATCGGTATGATGCCCCCCCCCCCCCTACATTCGTAATTCGGCGTCGTGCATGAAGCACCACGTTGACCGGTTTAAGGAGGTCGTGCAACTGTAACTGCTCCCAATGGGGCACGTGAGTCTGGCGCCCGTTCCGGCCAATATAAAAACTCGATGTGAATCTCCCCGCACCCTACGCCAATCTTAAAAACCCAAGCTCTTGTCCTGGGGCCCCCGTGGGTTTTCATCGTCCGGACTGTTTTATAATCCGATAACATCTGACGCCTCGTGCCATCGTCCCACCATGGTGAGCCAATCAAGCATCTTCCTCCGCCTCCCCTTGGAGATCCGCGAAGAGATCTACCTCCAACTGCTACTCTTTGGCGACGACGTCGATGTTCAATCTCTGACCCTCGATTTCGACAGGTGGATCAAGTCGATGTGGGATGATGGTCCCGAGTCGGTCTTCTGTGGCAGCGGGAATGCCACCGCGCCTCTGAGGAGAACTAGCATACTTCGCGTATCCAGACAGGTCAGCGAAGAAGCTCTCAACGTGTTGTATCAGCGCAACATCTTCGTGATACATACGCACGCTGATTCGCACGACAAATTTCTCCAGTTCGGAACAGCCAACATTCGGCGCATCCGCTCCTTGAGGCTCGTCGCACATCCCCAAGAGCTCGGGTACATGGAGCCCTTCCAGTTTGATCCCAGGATCTGGGGTCCATTGCTCACGGATCTAGCACATCTTTCGCTGGTCCTGCAGCAGCCCTGGAAGTCTAGAAGGCATTGTGATTCGACTGACCGCGACGAGACGTTTCAGAATCGCTTGGAAGAAGACCTACGAAAATGGCTCGTTTGGCTGGAACCGATCTTGCAATTTTTCGCCGGCAATATATCCGAGAAAACCACGGTTAGCATCGACGATAACGAGTTGGCAGAGACGAGCGAGATCGTGCATAAATGTTTTCGTTCCGGTTACCAGAGGGTGCAGACCGAGATTGGAGACAAAATCTTTGAGAGGGCGCCACCCGAGGTGCACGATTTCTGGTACGATGATTATGATATGGATTCTACGTGTGGCCACGCCGGCTATTGGTCGGATTAGCTTTGGTTCCCTTTTTAATTATTATCTGGGCGCCATGTTTGGGCCGTGAAATGCACCAAGCCAGCATGTTCTTTTTTTCAGGAGTATTCTGGCCGGCTCTTTTCTTTAGGTCAGTTCAGTCACGTATAATTCACTCGGGTTTAGGGATTAAGGCAAAGGGGAAGGGAGGGTTGGGTTAACAATCACCATTCAATAGTAAATTACTGGTTGGTAGTCTGGAAAAACACTGGTCGAGGGCAAGGATTAAAATGGGTATGAAAAGCAGAGGAGTTACTGAAGCAATAGAATTAAGATGCAATTTTTATGTCTACATAAATGTCTACCTATTGTTCCCCCTTAATGATAGGGTTTGATTACTACCTACGTACCTGGGTAGGTATGTATGTATAGAACAGCAACTTAACATAAGCCAATTCCTTATAGTGGCTTATGGTGGAAATAGTTCCCATTCGTTGTTAGTCTTGGAATAAAGGATCAGGCTCGACGAATTAACGCGTGAGTATATATTAGCAGGACGGTAAGCAAGCTTACAAACCAATATTTATAAGAACGAATTCAGGATGAAGACCAGGACGTACGATACTGCTTGGTAATTATTAATACCATTTCCCGATAGTTAGACACAGCTTAAAGACCAATCTCCGGTTTTACCTATTCGGTTCCGGCCCACCTTCCGGCCCACCTTCCAGGCCTAGCCTATATCCGGTACGTCATCCGATTAAGTCCGGGCCGAAACAAGGAACACAAACTCCGGAGGAAGCAGCGACGCCGAGTACCTAGCTTTGACTGGCGAGGTTCTACTAATAGTCCTTTCGTGACCTGTAAATAAATACATATTGAGTAGCATATATTCCCGCATCGATATGACTATCAGTAGTAAGCGCAAGTTTTTATTATTTAGTTGACCCTAAAAAAGACCGAGATGGCCATGGCGATGAAGTATGCTAAGGATCAGCCTCAGGGATTCACCAATCGTATCGAGAAGATTGCTATCGTAGGGGTACGCTACATCTGCCATACTCTTCGTAGGATAAATGCGTTACTAACTGGTGACAGGCTAGTGGTCAGATAGGAAGCGTCTTAACGGAGTATCTACTCAAGAACGGTAAACATGTTTTGACCGTCATAACGCGTCCTGGCAGCACCAAAAGATTTCCCCAAGGCCTCAAGGTTGTTCGTGTCAACTACAACGGTGGTGACGATACCGAACTAGTAGATGCTCTTCGTGGACAGCAGGCCTTGGTCGTTTCCATGTCAGTCCACGCACCTAGGGATAGTGTTAGTAAACTTAGTACGTACAACGACGACCCCTTATTTCATGACTCCTTTTACGACTATTAGGAAGAAAAGCTTAGGGCTTTGAGAGAAAGTTCTTAGTTTTGTATCTCAAGAAACCTTAGATTCTTTAAAGGTTTCTTACTCCAAGTAACTAACTCGATTGCAATAGTACGCGCAGCTGCCAAAGCCGGCGTACCGTATATCCTACCCAACTGGTTCGGGCACGACGCAGCAAACGATAAGCTGTGCGAAGATAGCATGCTGAAAGCCACACGGGATAGCATTACTTCCCAAATCAAAAGTCTTGGTGTTAGCTCATACGTCCTTCTCGTGTGTAGCTTTTGGTACGAATTCAGCCTGGGCGGAGGACCCGACCGCTTCGGGTTCGGCTTCAACAAGCGTACATTCATCGAGTTTGGAGATGGGACGGTACCCATCCATACAAGTACATGGCCACAATGCGGCCGGGCCGTCGCCTCTCTCCTAAGTTTGAAGGAGTTGCCGGAAGATGAGACGGATACATCGCCTACGCTGTCGCAATTCCGCAACGGCTGCGTGTATGTCTCGAGCTTCCACCTCGCCCAGCGCGATATGTTTGAAAGTGTGAAGCGGGTTACGGGCACCGCTGATGCTGATTGGGCTATTACCCACGAGTCTGCTGAGGAACGCTGGGATCATGGAAGGGCCGCTCTACAAGAAGGCAACTGGAAACTCTTTACTAAGATGTTGTATAGTCGTATGTTCTTCCCCAACGGAGATGGTGACTATAGAGGAGACCTTCATAACGAACTCCTCGGACTGCCTGTCGAAGACTTGGATCAAGCTACAGCGGTTGGAATTCAGATGGGAGAAAGCGGCAAGGTACCATTTTCACACTAAAGGGGCAATTTTAGAAGGGTCATGGCTGTGCTGTTCAAATCCTGTAGGCTCATAAGGCTATTTTCTTATGAGTGTGACTTACATCGTTGTCTTGTCGGAGGCGTTGTTTAGGAGCGGTAAATTTTATACACATAGGTTTTAGATCAAATTTATATATCCAGAGCAATAGCGACATAAATGCCAAACTTCTAAAGACCGTATAAGATGTGAGTTTTAGCTTTCTCTTGTCGCTGAAAGGACCAGACAACACACAACAAAACATAAACCAAACTTTAGAACGATAGCCTTGCTAGAGGCCCGTTTTTCTTTCCAAACATCGTCCTTAGGTCCTCGACCAACTCCTCGGGCTTCTCGAACGAGGCGAAGTGGCCCCCGTCCTCGTGCCTCTTCTCAAATACCACCGGTCCCACTACACCAATCAATGTCAGCAGGAGTTCCCAAAGTAAATCCAAGAAAATCAAGAACAAACTCACAAGTTCTACCCCACGAGCTCGGAATCACCGCAAGATCCCTAGGGAAATACGACAGCCCCAGCGGGACCTTTCCATTCCACGTCTGAACCGCCGAAATGGCATTATTCTGCGTGACAATGTCCTTCTGATGCATCGCCTCGTAGTACAACTCAATACTAGCGTCCGGTCCCGCCTCGCTGAAAGCGTATATACTAACCCAGGTCAAGACCTCGTCATCCGTCCAAGGATACTCGTCCGTCCAGTCGACCAACTTCTCGTATATCCAAGCTAGCAATCCGACCGGACTATCCGCCAGCGAGAACCCGAGCGTATGCGGCTTGCTGCCCTGGATGCGCGCGTACCCGCTGCCGCTCTCCTGGTACCATCTCGTGCGCTCGAGGCCGGCTTTCTCGGCCGGCGTGTAGTACCCCAGCGCGTATTGCAGACAGAGCAGGGGCGCGGAGAGAGGCGTGGGAGGGCTGGCGAGGATGAAGTTTAGGTGGGAGGCTTGTATGTGCGAGGGGTATTTCGAACACATGGCGCGCGTGATCACGTAGCCCCAGTCGCCGCCTTGCGTTACGTATTTATCGTATCCGAGCCGGAGCATGAGTTTATGCTGTGGTAAGCGTTAGATGGCTCACACACACACTTAGATCAGAGGAAAGGGGTAAAGGAGTAAAGCTACATACGCAAACCTCGGCGTGCTGCGAGATCCCAAATCCCGGTTTCGACGTCCCCTGAGAGAACCCGTAGTTCGGCAGCGACGGCGCCACGACGTGAAAAACCGGCCCATCGTCTCCCGCCCCGGCCGTCAAGAGCGGTAGTATCTTGATAACCTCGATGAAGCTACCGGGCCCTATATACCGCCATTAGTTAGCTTTCTCGCCATCGCAGCTCCTAGCTCCTAGTACCTATCACCGTGCCCACACAACGACAGAGAAAAAAAGAAAAAAAAAAAAAAGAAAAAAAGAGCAAACTGACGTACACCCATGACAAAAAAGCAACGGAATAGCACCCTCCCTCTCGCTCCTCTGGTGCACAAAATGCACCTTCAACTCCTCGTACCCCTCTACATCGATCATGGTCGTAAACTGCGGCATCTGCCCATTAAGCCGCTCCTCCGCGTCCCTCCAGTCGAACGAGTCCCTCCACGCCGTCGCCAGCCTCTTCACGTCGTCCCGCCGCGCCCCGTAGTCCCCGTCGTTCGAGAAGCTCGTCTCCCGCGGGAACGACGCCAGCGCCAGCTTCGCCTTCAGCCGCTCGATCGCTTCGTCCGGCACCGCGATCCGGAACGGCGACACGCTTTCGTCCGAGCTCATGGTTGATTGGATCGGCTACCTGGATCGCTAGCTACCCCGCGAATACTCTTGCCCGGATGGCTTTGCTATGATGTGATATGATATGATGTGATATAATATAATATATCTTTTAGGTAATCCTATACCCAAATCCCCACGCGAGTAAAATCCCTATTTATTCCCAAGCCAACAATCTGCTCGAGTACCTATTCTGTTATATATATCTCGCGTACAAGTGTATTCCGCTGTCACACCTGTCCTCCGCGACATCCGTCCGGGTACCATGGGAGAGCGATATGCACGAATATGCGTATCGTACTCGTGTTCGCTGGTGCGGGGATCTGATTCCGGATTGCGGAAAAAATGCCGAGATGGCCAAGAGATGCTGGAAGCTCCTTCGAGGAGGTTTAAACTGGATCTATCGGTCGGAAAACAACGCCGTACCTTTGCACCTAACTATGGTGTCATCGACAATTTACGTGAACTACCTGAACCGCAAGAGAAACGGGTAAGGTATTGATTGGACTACCGTGACAAAAAATCCTGTTAAATTACGCTCGATGCTTCGATATCTAATATACTGCTGCGGTGTAACTTCAGTCTGTGTGGTATATTCTACTTCGAGCTAGACCCAGCCGCCACAATTGAACAATACGGTAACGGTAACGCCAAAACACAGCTACAGGATTCCATAACCTGCTCTTCATTATTTTACACCCACCGTATGCTAAGCACTTCGTCTTGATAAAGCCCCCTCCCTCTGTTTTAACGCGAGGGGCATCTAGCCTCTACCTCTGCTAGCTCGCCCAGACCGAGGCGGTGGTGATCCTGTCCTGGATCTGCTCGGGCTGTGGCTGTACCGCCTTCTCTTCGGATCGACTGGAGAAGGTGACCGGCTGTCGTATCTTGGCCTCTTCCTAGGGGCGCTACTGACAGAACTAGTATTTCTACGTCGCCTCGGGGGTGATGACGGCGATCTGGAGGCACGTCCCCGTTGCGGAGGAGGGGACCGGGATCGAGAGTAGCTCGACCCGCGACGTACTCGGCGTGGTGGTGGACTAGCCGAGTATGAATCCCGCCTTGCCCTACGTGGCGGTGGACTCCGACTTGCTGAAGGTGGTCTTGCCGCCGCTTTGCGAGGGGGTGGACTACGGCTTCGCGAAGGTGTGTACGAGCGAGACCGGGTAGAGCCGCGATCACGACTATACGAACGCGGCCTGCCGGATCCTCGTGCAGCTGGAGGGGTGACCGATCTGTATCGCGCATAGTTGGAATCGCGACGGCCACGAGGCGGACTAGGGGAGGCGGAATATTTCCTTTTGGCCCGCCGTGGAGAAGGACTCCGAGACGAGCTATAATACGATCGGGAGCGAGATGGACTTCTACTTCTGCTGTATGATTCCGATCGGGCGCGTCTCGGCGGCGTTCTAGACAGCGATCGGCCTCTATCAAGAGCTCTTCGTGGCGGCGTCCTAGACCTAGAGCGAGATGAATAAGATGAACCGGTGTATGACGAATAGCTAGATACCGAGTCCGAGTCGGAATCGTCGGCAGCAGGGGGCGCGGGAAGAGCTGGCTTGGGCATATTTGCCAAGTATTCTCTCATCTCCTCTGTCAGGGCACCCATGCCGATACTGGTAAAGTAGTTGATCGAGAATCGTACGTTGCGGGCATTGTCGCGTGGGAACAATCCCGTAAAGCTTTCCTGTAATGTATCGTCCCGCATCCGTGCCTGTAGCTTCGGCATGCCAAGCTCCTCGGAGATTTCTTGGAACAGTATCTTAATAAAGATTCTGCTGGCGGAAGTTGTCTCCTCTTCATTTAGGTGTATGATGGACATGGCGTGCCAGCCGATAGCATCCGAGCCAAACATGTGACCAAAAAACCTCGCAATGTTCCGTAGTCGATTTGTTTCGTATCGGTGGATTGTCTCGTAGTATTTTTCGAAGCTCTGGGTAAAAAGATCGCACCATAGACGGTTAATCTTTGCAAACCTTTCTCCGATCAAACCAAAAAACTTGGAATAGGTCTTCTCTTGGCTGCAGCATTCCACCACCATGGAGGGCAACTCAGGCTCCTGGCCAGTTGGTAGGTTAATCTTCATTAGCTTATGAACACATTCTTCGGGGTCCATGCTGCTCATAATAGTAAGGTAGATGGTTTTACGGAGATTGACGAGGTCAGTGTTAGACTGATCCTTGATCTCCATCGCTTTTTGCTCCTCGTCTTCTTCCTCGGAACTCTCGTCCTCCTCATCGTCGTCGTCCTCTTCATCATCACTTCCTTCTCCAAGAATTTCTGCTCGTAGCCTCTTGTAAGCCGCCTCGTTTTCCTCCCATTCGGGGTCGAATTTAAAGATGTTGAGCCCGTCTTGAACATCTAGCTCCGCGCCTAGATCGATCTTGTGTGTAATCTGGTCTTCCTCCTCGATTAAGTCTAATTCTTCCTTGATCGCCGGGTTATCCTTGAATTTGTCTTTTCGTACTTGGAAAAGAACCTCAATCATGAACTGCACTCGCTTGTCGATATCCGCCTCGTGGAGGATATTTCTAAACTGGTCGAAGACGATACCTGCGATGGCTGGGTTCATGTCCTCAAGATGCTGCCCCACTTCCTTCGTTAGACCGACCGCGATTTCCACGCTGTCATCCGTCGGTTTTTGTAACAGCAAGATCAGCATTTGGGCAGCCAACATCTCGTGAACTACCTGCTGGTTGACCAAATGTGCAATGAACATTGTCGACGATAAACACACCGCCTTATCATTCCTCTTAAACGCCTTCCTGAATTGTATGACCAGCCTCTTGACAAGCAGCTCACCAACCTGCGGTAACTTCGTGTTGACGATGGCAGCCATTGCCGCTAGGACCGGCGTGAAGGGCAAACTCGCCGCTTGGGCCTTCATGATGCTCCTGCAGAACAATCCTCGTCCCCTGACCAAGTTTTCCTGGAACAATTCCGGGACGATGTGCTTGATGTTCGAGACGTTGACCTTGTTGATAAGACCGTTGATACTCTTCTTCAGCGCCTCCCAAGCCATGCGCTGGTATTCCTTGCTCGTCTTATCCGTAATCTGTGCCTGTAACGCTCGTAGACGCGCCGGAGGGATATATGTTCCTCCTGATCGCATGTTCAAAAGCTTCTGATACTCGGCCTTTGCTGCGGCCTGTTTTTCCTCCTCGGTAGGCATCTTGGGCGGCGTGCGCTGACGAGGTGGCGAACGTTGCCGGGGAGGCGGTGAACGACGGCCGCGGTCGCGCGCGGGTCTGTAGGTATCGCCTCCATCGCGACGTTGACTACGATCGGGATCGCGACGAGGAGAACGAGGGATGGGAGTTTCGTTGGGCGATCGTTCGCCTAGGTGGCGCGTCTCGACTTCTGCCATCGTTTCTTACTACCTTCGAATAATTATGCAAATTAAATAGATTAAAGTAGCAAATTGGCGACCTAGAGGTCAAGCCACGACCAACTAGTGAATTATCCCCGTCGTTGGAGAAGTCTTCGTTGAAATGATGTAGCTAATAAATGAAAAAAGTTGAAGTATACAAGGCAAAAGGTAGAACGTAACGAAAGTTTGGACGAGGCTGGATAGCTCTTGAGAAAGTGGGTCTTCCACTATCTATTTGGAAATCACAATTGGTTCATTTTATCATTTTATCATTCTATCATTTTATCATACCTATCTGCATTAGCTTGGCAATACAAGCCACATAAGCAAGCCTCCGACAGTAACACTAGGCCCCACCCTAGTCCTAATTGCTAAGTTCTAATTGTTCCACTATTCAATTCGCTATTCGTGTCGCGTCTCAATGGGAGATTTTGATTTCTAGCCAGGTCATCGATTCCAATTTACACCATCTCGACAGGCAACAGATCCAGACGAAGCCAATTACCAACTATTTACTTGATAATTCACCACGTTCCTTACCGCAAAATAAACTCTATTCGTTTACCGTCTTATAATCAACAATGGTACGTCCAGATTTCCCCTTCCCTTGCGCCGTGCGCATTAATTATATACCATGGTATATCTTATAGGTTCTGACTAACCTTCTTATAACCTCTTAGCTCGGCACTCTCGTTGGTTTAGCCATGTTGGTGGCCGCCTCCGTCGTCTTTCTTTACTATTCTATCTGGACGTTGGCTATGGTACGACGACCTTCGTTTCCTTTCTTTTAATCGCGAACCGCAGTCTAACACATCTACTCGTAGCCCTTCGTCGACTCGGACCACCCTCTCCACAACTTCTTCCCACCACGAGTCTGGGCTATCCGTATACCTGTTATCCTCATTCTTCTCGGCTGTGCTGTTGTCGGCTCGTTCCTAAGCGTCGTCATGATCCGTAGCAACAGGAAGAAGGCTGCCAAGGCCAAGACCGCCGCGACTAAGAAGAAGGCGTAGGCTGATTGCATTTGGCTCCAAAGGATCAGAAAACACGTGCTTGATATGCGTGCAGGATTTGGGCGTATCCCGGCTTAATTGGACTCTAATTATGATATCACAAGCGTTGCCCTGAATCAGCTAGGCCATCTATGTTGCTAAAATCTACATTAGACTCCTAATGGTAAAAATAAACAATAATACGGTTCACTTCCGAGACAATATGAAAAATGCTATAGGTAATTTGACGGTATCTAATTGAGTTGTATTCTCAATTCCATATCGATGGGACTATATATCTCGTGTCTGTAATGCAAATATGACTTATGCAGGAGACGCCAATCCCACCGTTCCAAATCTAAACCAGATAAGCGAGGGTCTAACAGGATGTGTTTGCAAAGATAGCTTCGTCTGCTGCCTCGCACATGTTTGTGCAGTCTGAGAATCCAACTCCCCTGTTGAACCGAGACGCCTATACAAGTAATAGTCAAATTCCTTCAAATTCGGCATTTACCTCAAACTCTCTGGTCCGCAAAATCAAGTACTTCGCAATCATCTTCAAAGAATCCATCCTCATCAGCGTCCGCAGATCGGTTACCGCCTCTACGCCGTCGAGTCGTAACGACAATTTGCTCATCGTTTTCGCCGACTTGTAGAACCCGCTCCATAGCCGAGGCAGGCAAGGCACGATGATCATCGACACTGGTGCTGATATCCTCTTCGTCAAAGTAGACTATTCCTACGTTCACCCTCTCCACGTTCAAGGCTTCTCCGAAGGCCCATGGCTGTTTCGGAGGCGCCCAGGATCGCCGAGTTTTGCCACATTTCGGCTTGTTCTCGAGTGTCGTAGCCTGAAGGAGTTCAGACACAGAAGTCGCAGCATTAGGGGACCCGTCACTATATAGACATAGCCCAACCCGTCTGTCCGTGTAGAATGGCTGATAAGGTGCACTAGACTCTATTTCAGCTTGTGGGATGTAGGCTTCGGGGCTATATTCGGGCTCGGCAGGTTGTAGCCGGGGGTTGAAAACCAGTGTGTTACCACCGTCATGGTCTTGGTTGATGGGGTCGAAATCCTCGATGGGGTCGATGATCTGTTTGATAGCTGGCGCAATTAGGTCGTCAGGTAAATGGTTAAGTTTAAAATCTCTGTACTGATTGCCACGCTGGAATCGAGATTTATCCTTTCCGGCCATCGGCCTTCTGCTTTTCCCCGGAAAAGTCCTGACCAGACCATCTCCTAGCACGAACAAGGTATGATATTTCTTGCCCGTAATCCACATCGCACAGAATGGGCTTGGTGACATACTACCGGGCGGTAGGCTAACACGGTTCTCGCCTGTGTGACGTAACTGGCTGATGGCGGTTCCCGCGTTCCCCAGAGAATGACTAATTCCTGCAGCAAGCACCTTGCCTCCATAACCGGCGCGGTCCATGATATTGGAAGGTGTTTGCGAATTAGAACTTGTGCGTCGGTGTCGGGAAGTCAGGGTACGAGTAGCACCGTAAGCGGAACTAAGCGCATTTGATGCCAGTGAAACGGCCGACGGTGCATTTTCAGGGCCTTTGGGGAATTCGTCTTCGACTCTAACCCGACGGCGTGGAGGGGGCCACGTGAATGCACTCGGAGGCATATCGAGCAAGTGCACCGTACCTCTCTCGGTTACCATTGCGGCTCGCTCCCCGTTCGGCCTTGCCCACGCCACGTCGACAATACGAGCAACAGTCATCCGTGAAAATTGTGCGACCTGCCTTACTCGTGTTGTATGGCCGTTAGTTAACTGAGAGTTTTGCAACGCCGAAGATTTTGTATGCTGAATACGCATCAAATCCCATACTGTTTGCACATCTCCTTTGCTGCTCGCTGTGAATATGGATAAACCAGTTGGGGAGAATGACAGAAAGCTACAACCAAGCGGCGCCTTGAACGTAGTAACGTGATGAACTGCAGCGGAGTTTGGCAAAGCCTGTAAGTCTAAAATTGATACCAGACCTGGTTCCTTAGTCACGGCCTGGCCGGGAATGCCATAAGTCGGAGGAAACTGCGACGCATCTGTTCTTCCCGAGTACCCCCCGTTCCAGGGTGGTGAGCCCATTTGAGGCTGCCGGGGTTGCGCTTGCTGACTAGGCTTAGACCAGTAATTTTTCCAGAGCTGAGCTGACTGCTTTGTGACCCATCGAGCCCCTTGTATGAAATCCTGTGTAGTTTCTCTCATGATACGGTTCATTACCCCATCTGGAACGGGCTGGTCGACATCCGCACTTTCATTTGGCAGGATGGGAGGAGCAAGGGTCGCTAAACCAGGCGCTTTGCCTTCCACTGGTACCGGGATATACGGGTTGAGAGATTTCTGAGGCGACGGCGCCGGTGGACAATATGCTAACCACCTACCGTTGATTGCTACTATCGGCATCTGCGCCCGCTTCCCAGTAGGAGCAGGACCTTGATTACCGTCCTGTTCAGGGTTCGAGCCGCCACTCAAACTAGTCCACACCTTACCTACGCAGCAAAATCGACAACCCGGTTCTTGCTCTGATTTCGCTTGCCGATAGATCCAGCACTCGCCGGTGACCCCCGAAGAAACCACCATACTGCCAGAATCGGCCCGAAGTTGAAAAGCGCCAGCTGGCGGTGGGCTCCTAAAGACTGGGTTTGTAACTAGAGTCTTGATGGGCGTTTTTGGTGCCTGTAAGAGCACGTCGATCAGTCTGTTCGTCGTTAGAGAATACACCTCGACAGTGGTCTGATAGGCATCGATAATTGGCAAAGTCTTTCCAACAGTGATTTGTCGCTGGTTGCCGTCCGACTGAGGTGTGTGAATACCATCCAGTCGGGGACTCGATGACTCGTTAGAGTGGTGGTCAACAGCTATCTCGGGGGTCACCGGTGGTACCACCGGCCCGTGAATAACCAGGGCAATCAGAGGGAAAATACCGTACGGATCCGACGTCCCATTCCAGGGTAAGATCTTCGCATTGTAAACACCGCCTCTGAGCCCTCTCAGGCTAGCAAGCGGTTCGACAGCATGCTTTGTGGTACTGTAAATATCGATACCACCTTCGTAACCTGCAATGACAACATTATCACTACCCGACGTCTGAGCCCCGCTCGGGTTCGGGAGCGTATCGAATCCGAAGTAAAAGCCTCTTTCACCCGGTTTCAATCCAGTCTTGCCATCCAAATCAAAGTCAACATCAGGAGCCCCATAGAAGTGGGCTTGGGCTTGATGAGGCAACGGCGGATGAGATCCAACCCGAGGTGGTGGGTATGGCGAATGCATCGAGCTTCTTCGCACGCCGGGAGGCGATGACGCCTGAGACCGGATGTCGTTCGCAGGATAGTGTGCATCCAGTTGGAAGCTTAACGGTCGCTTGATACCAGTAGGTGGTGAAGCCGAGTAGGCATGGCCATTCACAAAGTGCTGCCTCTGTTGTTGCGCGCTCCAAACGTACGGTAAAGATCGCGGGTCCTCGTACGAAGAAGGTTGAGTCGGTGGAGAATCGCCCATGATGCTAATCAAGTTTGACGGCGAGCCAGCCAACGGTCCCATCGCCCGCGCCCAGTCATTAGCACTCGGGGCCGTGCTAGCAGAGACAGAAGTTGTCGAAACCGCGTCCAACATCGGGGAGAACGCTGCATTTCCGTTCGTAGGTATGGATGCGGGAACCGTAGGGTTCAGCTCCGGAGACACCATAGGGGAGTCATAAGGCGGAGATGCATCGCTGGCATTATTGCTACTGCTAAGATAACAGTCAACTCAAAGATCCATTTACAGCCGGGTTAAATCCTAAGCGACCAACGAATCGACAACTTGCTCGATAACGACTGGATAGGGGATACGGGGTACGTACGAAAACTTGGCCCCATGTCTCGTCACCGCTGCGACAACCCCGCCGCTCTCTTTAACATTCTTATCCTTCTTCTTTGAACCTGACGTATCACTTCCGGTAAGCTTCTGGGATCGTTTATTACGACTCTTTTTCCCCACGGAGGAGGACGAGGTCGGAGAGGTATCGCGGGTAGACGAACCGGGCATAGGGCGGTGCTAGCAGGATGGCCGGGGCAGTTTCCTGCTCGCCAGCGGAGGAGCTCGATAAGGAGCTCAACTCAGTATGTAAGGGTCGCAATGAACTATCGCGAACGAAGATGGTTAAAGGGGGAAAAGATGAATCAGGACAGTATCGCGAATAGAGTTGAACGTCGGCTTAGGTTATTACGTCGAAAGGAGAGCTCGACGATTCGTCGGAGAGACAAAGACACACACAAGCGCGTTGTACGCGATCGACACCGAGGCTAGGTTTAGGAGGGGAAGCACAAAGGAGAAGAAGACGCAGGCAGCCGAACACAACGGCCCAAGGGGAAGTATTACTATTTTGTAAGGTCTTTCATAGACCTGCGTTATCAAAAGATTATTGTCAGCACTGCTGGTATAATATGTACGTATTTAAGAAAGAAGGGTATCGAATCTATGAGAGTTTAATTGTCCCAGTATGTTATGTGAGTCTCTCAAGGTTGTTAGAGAGAAGGGAAGGGGTATCATTAGTTGTTGCTAAGAGGTGACTACATGTACGTAGGTAGATAATGTAGATTATGTAGATAGGTATGTAAGATAGAGGGAGGACCGAGGGGGGGGAAGGTCAGGAACCTTGTAAGATACACTAGGTAGGTAGGTACCTCTCTCATAAGGCAGGGCATCCATATCCCCAGGAACGTGGACGTAGACGTGTACGTACATTATACATGCTAAGGATATACGTACCAGATCAGTGCTGCTTTAGTAGGATGTACCTTGCATAATTAGCGTGGATAATTTGCATAAAGCGGTATTGTTTCTTCCTATTATGGTAATAACGTTGGATTATATCGTTTCCGTTTTGCTTATAATCGAATCGACTTACACGCGGGAAACGGAATGGTCTAAGCTCATTCTTATATTAGTTCCTAGAGCTTGCCTACACATTGTTGGCCCCGTTGGCTTCATAAATAGTTGATCAATCACACGTGCCGTTGGCTATTCTTCCTTTATTTCTATGAAAGCTACCTCACCTCGCATTGCGTGCCTAACCTGCGTCACCGGGAGCCATATCAATCAGTGCCAGGTGTTCCGATGGGTTGAAGGACCTAGGTTAGGTTAATTGATGACAATTATCATCTACATCACTCGGCGAGTGACTCAGGTCCGCCAACAGACCAAACGCACAAATCGTTTCGGAAGACTGCAGCTCGGAAACAGAGATTTACGTATTCCGTCAATCTGCATGCGAGACAGCTACCTGACAAGTCATAAACATTGACGATATGTCAATATGATCCCCTTGGTCGAGCCGGGACAAGCCGCTTCAGAAGTTGTTGTTCGTACCGTTATCAGAACCTTAGGAGTGCCTCCTCTGTGAGTCTTCGGCGATACGGCATATGAACTATCCTAACCCTGAGTCAGTTTACTCACTAGGGGTTTCACGATCATGATATAAACATAAACTTTGCCTCACAAGACTAGACTAATAAAGACATAAAGTGTCGGCTGATGCAATTCATCAAAGCTGCCCAGGTACCCTTTATACCTCTCGGTTGTCGATATATGTTGTATTCAGGAAACCCCTACGCATGCGCAATTATTAAACCGGATATTGACATTATCAATTTAGACATGCAAACCCTATAGGACAATCTCTATGTCCGGTACTTGATTTGAAAATAAGACCGCTACTAGAATGAGGCTCCTCAAACAGCAAAGAAAAAAAATAAATCCAATTAGGAATAACATGAGTTATGACAAGAGTGGGATTCGAACCCACGCGTTTTGCAACACTTCGATCCCCCTTTCACAGGGTTAAGTTAGATAACTTGAGCGAAGCTCCATAGACCGCTCGGACATCTTGCCTTTGATATGAATATTCATAGAGCTAATTATTTTCTATATTCTAGTGTATTTTGAAGTTATCGTCGTGGGGTCACCATTCCCGTTGAAGCTTAGCCTCCTAGTTATCCGTAAATGTTGACTAGTAATAACTCATAAGTCCAATAAGTCCAATATGAATAAATCGCCTCAACAAACGTCCAACCGTCCAACGGTTTGGCTTACCAATTTAGACTGTTTGATAAGTCTGTTCTTGGTGCATAATTGTTCATAATTAACCTACCTAATGTGATTCAAGGCATGTGACTGATAATGCAAGCGGCAACGGAGATGAGGGGCATTTAAACGGAATGTTATTTGAGGATGTACCTACTTTAGTACATATTATGCTATCTAACCTAGGTACATACAATCAAGATGTCTGAAGAGGGGAACCCATACTACCTAACACAATCAGCAGGGGTAAGCCTACGTGTAAGTCGCTAATCCGGTAAATTCTAGCCTGCGAATAGGCGCGATAGGCACCATGTGCAGGACATTGCTGGTCCAGGTATGGGGGTCTCGAGTCTTGGAGGTTGTTAGAAGCAAGGAACAAGGTTACTACAGGTGTACATGTGTAATTTGTAGGTACCTAGGTACTTATCATTGTATAATAGTGTACAGCACAATTATATTTGCATAAATCCGGTGGTCTATTAGGAACAGCTATAAAGAGCACTAACAGCGCTAACTGGAAGGTAGGCGGTTGATAAACACGGATGATAAAAGGGGAATTCAGCTTCTTCCACTTCCCCATCATTCAAAACATGCACATGCACAACCCACAAACCCGCAGCCTAGCTGCGAGAAGCCCCTCACTATGCCCAGCCTGGCAACCGTGGCAGCGTGGGAAATGCTCGAGTGGATTTCGGGAGTAAGACAAGCACATATACGTATAGCAATGTACATAGTACTTGAATTCTCGTTGGGCTGAGCTACCTAAGGGAAACATTGATCCGAAGATTGGAACCTCTTCAACTTACAAAGCTTATCCTTGTTCCTTGTCTTACATATGAACAGCACCTAGGTTAGTGCTTGCTTCATATGAGCATACATAAATAATAATAACAATATGTATGTCGCCTATGCAGCAATGAATCGTAGCAATGAATGATGCCTCGATGCATTCATGTGAGTTCCCTTATCAGCAGCCCCAATACTACGTCATCGGCCCTTTACAATTTAACAACGTGGGCTCCGAAAAAGGACCTCCTTTAAAGAAATAAAGAGAAGAAGAAAAAAGGGGGAAACAAACGGTAACCCGGTCCTAAACTTGGCCCAGATGGTACCCAAGTCATGTACATCATCAAAGAAATCGAAGAAATAGAATCAAAAGAATCAAAGAGTCAAAGAGTCAAAGACCTAGTTAATCAAATAAAACAATAGCTCGTAAAAAGGGGCACGCTCGAGGTCACGGACCATGAATCCATCTAATCCATTGAATCCATTGAATCCAAATACAGACCTAGGTAATGACGATGTATGTATTCACTTCCCGAATGATTTCATCACGGGACCTCGTCGTCATCCACCCAATTCACACCATTTACCATCCACCACTCGCCGTCACGCCCCCTGCCAGCCACCTGTCCAAGAACTCCAGACTCCCTTCTCTCCCACCGCCTCCCTTCTTCAACCCGCTCCCCCCCTTGGCTCATCATTCATCGTGATCAAGGCGTCTTCCGTGGGGCGCACAAGGTCAGCTGACGCCTAGCTGAAGACCGCCATCTATTTCTAGAAACCGCGAGTTGTCTTACACTTACATATCACAAGCCTACGTATTATACTATGTAGTGTGCATAGGTACCGTTGGACATCTCGGATCAAAAGTAATACATAAACAAGACTTTCAAGTCAGGCACCCAAAGGCGCAGCAGCAGGTAGGTTTCTCACTACTCTGCTACAAATTCAACAAATTCAACAAACTCAAACCAGCCTCGTCTTGACAACACTCATACTATTGCATCATGGCCTGTAAACGGATCAGACGAGCACGTCCACTGTCTCGACGTCCTCCATGTACCCTCGTACCTCCTAGGTATCTTAGAATGTAGTGTAGTGTAGGTAGGTAGGTAGGTAGGTATGTATATAGACAGACTTGTTATTAGACCATAAATGAATCCATCATCACACAGCATCAAGTACAACACCCATACCCTCCGGTCCCAAACAGCGGTAAGAACCAAACCCGCCCAGCTATCCCTCGATAGCCTCGGGCTTCTTATGTAGATAAACCTGATAAAGCTTATACTTGAGCACTCCCGCGTCCTCCCTCAAAACCGCCCGCGCCGCCCACACCAGCTCGCGAGTCTCGTCGTTCGCATGCGTCGAGACCAGCGTGCCCTCGATCATGTACTGCGCATCCGGCCTCTCGCCTGCCTGGTACTTACTAGCCTCCGGCTGGAAACTCGCCAGGTAGACCGCCAGCGGCTTATGTCGTCTCGTCCGCACGCCTTCCCACATGCCCTTGCGCATCCGACGGATATCTAACGCCCACACGGATTAGCTAGGTACGTATCTAACTACCAACCAACGCTATAGCCAGAGTTTCAATCGCCGGCTCGACAATCTGCCTAGGACACCACGCACTCTCGATTCCCACCGCCAGTTTATCCCCTATGATAACGGTGGCGTCGGGCAGGAACGAATTCACCCACTCCTCGTCCCTCGACGCGTCGTCGGATATGACGTAGAAGTGCGATACGAAGTTCTCGAGTTTCTCGTCGGCCGGACGGTCGATCGGAAATAATGGCTTATAATCATCAAATGTCGCCATCGTGAAGATAAATAACCCTTCAAAAGTGAATCCAAGTATCAGAATGTCAAAATGTCAAAATGTCAAAAGTTTTCTCGTATAATGTAATCCTAATGCAACGTATTGGGCGATTGATCATGAGAACTAGGAGAGGAAGGTAACCGTCGGTAATACACAAGCATCGGTAACTTTTATCTTAGATACCTACGTGGGGGGTATTTACTAATACTATGTACATATCCTGTAGGCCGTATAATCGACGGATAGATCGCGACGAAAGACCGGCTATCGCCATTCCACTCAACATTTAATTGATAAGTAAAAAGCACGTTATATGCTTCGTAGATAAGGGTGTTATAGGCTTCAATTATTATCACCGAAGCACCGGCCAGACCGCCCTAGTCTCTACGCAACTACGCAACTACGCAACTACGTATATACCTCTACCTCTTATAGACCGGCCACATTCAAGTAATTGGGTTAGTATCATTCTTGGGCCCCCACAAGATTAAGGGGGGGGGGAGGACTTTTCCATCTCGAAAGACATCTTGGGATTTCAACTTTAATATAGCATCAAGGATACCCATTTTATTCTTTGGTTGCTGGACGTTCGGCGATGGTAGACACAATTTGAAAATGCACGCCCAAGATTTATGGTGGTATAAATCACAAAAGTGGTGTGACTAAGTAAGAATGCCAAGCTCGCCATTTATGTAAATTAATAAAACCCTTCTGAGCCCCCCTAAACCATCCAGAACCTTATTCCCTCGGACGACGTATGCTAGCGTATAGCCTCAAGTCAAGTTCGTGAGTTGCCGGACTAGTACTAAGGTTGATGAGAGCCGGGTCTTTGGTGGCCTGCTGCGTGGTAGTCAACGACTAAATAATTAAAAAGTCAAGATAAACAACATCGGGTATCAATAAAGAGCAACTCGGAATGTGTTGAATGAAAACAAGTATGACGAGAATCGCATCGGACGCGAGCTAGGCGCTCGAACAATCTGAGGTGATTAGTGGCGAGGATCAGCATCACATTTTGACGCCTCGCGAAGTAACTTCTCCCCGTCCTCCAATATTCAGTAGTTTGCGACATTCAGGGCAATACCACTTCGTCGTGCGTGCCGGTATCTCAGACAGGCCCACACACTCAAGGTGGAACCATTCTTGCTTGCAATTCTGTTCGTGGGGGTTGGTTAGTTTCTTGCGTGCTTTCTTTTCACCACGTGCTGGGGTTGCAGTAGTCTTTGTTGCGCTCACATCTACGTTATCGCACTGTATCATAGTGCCGAAGCTGACCCTATTACAGAGACAGTATTTGGGTTCGTCGGGGTCGATAACATTGCCGTCGTCGTCCACTTCTACCTCTACTTCCTGTTCAGCTTGCTGGCTTGCGCCCCTCTCCTTCTTAGGATTACCGCCACGAGCTTTCTTGCGCGGTGCTGCCTTGCGCTTCCCTATAGCGCTAGTGCCGCCCGAGTTCGTAGTCACGACACCTGGAGCAGGTCGTTTGGCGCGTTTGCTGGGCTGACGGAGTTCTGGGGCGGGAGTGTTTCTAGCAGTACTTGTACGACGAGGCCGTTCGGCCGCAGAAGCGGGAGGCTCCTGGCTGGCAGCTTTCCCGCGGGAAGTAGGCCGGCGCACAGGGAGAGGTTGAGACTCGGGACCAGGCGTAGTTGCTGGCGTATTACTTCGGGAACTTGACTGCTTGGGGTTAGCTGGGGCTGGGGCCGGAGCCGGTTGAATATTCTGTCTAGTTTCTCGTTTAGACATCTCCCGAATCGGCGGGGGAATAGGCGTGGTTGAGGTCTTGATGGGATGTGGGACGGGCGTTTCCGCTGGCGGCTTGACGGGTACCGTGGTAGCAATATTAGATGGTGGAGCTGGGCTCGTCGTCGCTGAAGAGGACCCACCAGATCTTGTAGTCACCGTAGACGTTTCAGAAGAAACCGGGACGGGGACGGGAACTGGCGTCTTGGACGTAGTGGTAACCTGAGGAATCTTGCCTATCTGCGGGACGGGGACCGGGGTTTCTGTTGGTGCAGTAGGTACGGTGGGAGGCGGAGGCGGCACAGACGGTGGACGAGGAGTTATCTGAGGCAGCGGGACAGGAGTCTCAGTTTTGGTCCGTTTCAACGGGGGTTTCTCGGATTGACTGGGCGTCTGGCTAGGTGGCTGATTCGCTGGTGGGTTCTGAGCCCCCTCTGGCTTCTCTGCGACGGGAGTTTCCGACATAGAGTTACGCTTTCGCTTCCTGGTCTTGGTCTTGGTGGTCTTGGGCTGATTCTGGCTCGTCTCGGGGGCCCTATCTTGCGCGCTCCCGTTGACAGACGGGGAACCTTCGTGGCTAAGGAACATGCGAGCAGCTTCTACCATTTTCCTAGCTGATTCTTCTGCTTCCTCGGCAGCTATCCTTGCCATTGATTCACGTTTCAGCTTCTTGGCCTCATTTAACTTCATGCCGCGATTGCTTAACTGTACCTCGTCTGCTGTTAAAGCCTCAGCGCTAATGGCACCCTCAGGGGGATGCTTTGCCCCGGACTCGGCGTCGACCACCGGAGTAGGAAGGGCAGCTTCAAAAGGCTTTCCCTCCTCCTCGGCCTGCTTCTGGGCGGCCCTAAATGCCTCAACGCCACGACCCAAGTTCTTAAGCTCTCGAGCTATCATGGTATCGCTAGGATTCCACACTGCGTTCTTTTTCATTCTCTTACGTAATTTAGCAAGTTCATACGGGGTCAGTTGGAGCCACGGGGCGTCAGCACTGCCGGGAACAGCATTCTCGGGAGGCGGTTGCAACTGCGCCAAGGCAGTGCTCGTAGACATCATAGGGGTTGCGTTATCAGACCGATTAGCTGGTGTGCGGGGTGGTCGTGGCGGTTTTGGAAGTTTCTGCTTAGGAGGCTTAGGAGACTTGGGTGGCTTGATTACTTTAATGCGAGTTGACGGAGTTGCAACTCGCCTGGGTGGCGACATGATAACATCCTCCTCTTCCTCCTCTTCCTCGTCACTCTCGTCACTTAGGGAGCTATAGTTGAATTCTATTTCGTAGGGCGCAAGTACCTCGCCCGGAACGGTAATTCGAGGAGGTCTTTGGATCCTCTGTCCGTTGCTGTCAAGCCGAAGTGTGATCTTAGGAGTGCGAACCGCCTGTGGGGACTTAACCTGAGCAGGGCTCTTTTGTTCCTCGGCAGTAGGATAGTTGTCGCGCATAGATAACAGCTTCGCATGTATGGTCTTAGCTCGATTATAGTGTCTGATCACGTTTTCATGAATGCGGACGGCCTCGGCGTGGGAGAAGACGCGTGAGCTGACAGCACGGTTTAAGTTCTCGGATATATCTTTGCGCAATTGGACGGGCGGAGGACGTTGGTCGGAGGCCAAGGTTGGTAATTTTGCCCATGTGGTAGTGAGGTCGTCTACGGTGGTTGATGCATCGATGTAGGCTTGGTCAAGTTTTCCGATCAAGGTAAGAGATCGCATCATGTCGGACGGCAGATATTCCGTAAAGTCAAGGAAATCGGTTACGGTGGCTTGGGCATCCGGGTCAGCGCGCATGTTGAGCGACTCAAGTCCATTATTGGAAGTATCCAAAGGCGGAATAGGTTGCATCAAAGAGCTAGAGTCCTTATTGCTTGGGGAGATATTACCATCGAGCTCGACTCCTCTATCGTTGTTTGCTTCTACAGCGGTCGCCATGATTACAGTGCGGACCGCAGAGAGCGGCTAGGAACAAAGATTAAAACTTAAACAAGTGCGAAATATAGTAATATGTAGTTAGCCGCGTATAAAGAAAAGGGCAAAACGATAGGTTGTTGGCAAAGTTGGTGTGACGAGATCAAAAGAAGGCACCGACGCGGATTAACTGCGATTAAGGTAAGAGATTAAGGTAAGAGGTTGTCGCGTCAAGGTTTTGGGGTAAAGAGCTCCTGGGTTCTTTGCTTGGCTGGAGTTGGAGCTTACTAGGTTTGTTACCGTGTTAATCGCACTAAAAAGACGGCGTACCTTCCTGACTAAGTAAGTACTCAGGTACGGTTGCCCCGTAGGGGTCCACCCAGCACCTAGTCAGATTGTCACAGGTAGGTACCTAAGTAACTAGTATGACTTGGGAGCTAAGTGATTACCTAAGGTAAGGTGCAGTGCAACCGTCTTGCAAGTTGCAAATGCTGTAGAAACTTGACCCCATACATCATCATAGCAAACTTACCCGTATGTAATACTATTAGGTAAATCCATTTGAAACTACTCGTTCCTATTCGCATACAGATCACTCTCATCAAACCAACTAGCTGGGTATCCTCATTCGCGGTAATACGCTTCTAGACGCCGGTAAAACAATCAACTCGTGCATCACAAACAGAAAATCACTAAAACGTCAACTACGAGAAACCCTCTCACATGCGTTGGACAAAAAATTAACACGGAAAATAATCTATATACTAAGCCTCGTCATAACCCGAAGAAAGCTTTCCCATATAAACCCAAGTGAGGTAACGGTGAGTTTGCCCATTGATTCGGGGTAGGACGGATCACTACTAAAAATACTCTCGTCAAGATGGTAGGTACAATACCTACCTAGGTATGGTATTTACCCCTTAAAATGTCACCTTTCGTCCGGGACTAAATAATTACTTCTTATGTCCTCGTCCAAACACCAAAGTATATAAGAGAATCGATTTCTACCTACATATAAATATATCCATAAGGCATTGATTCCCCAGATTCTAAGCAACTGGGCTTCCACATCTCGACTGAATGAACTCAGTTGCGCCTAGAATCCCTTCTCCTACTGAGCCCCTATTAGCCACTGAAGATGTAAACTATTTAAGTATAACAGCAAGAATGCATTATGAAGCACCGGCAGTTGTCAAGGCGGTATAAATACGAGCTTTACGAGACATTGAAATAACAATTCTTGATCATGTCTTATATACTCGCTGGCGACATGTCATATTCCCAACTCGTACGCAACGTGTTGTAGCTTGTAGGCCCTGAGTAGTCCCTCAATATATTCGTCGTTCTTATCTTGCTCGGGTTGCTCCTATGTTTGGCGGAGGGTAAAGTTCATGACAAGCGGCAATACGGGAGACGACCAATCATCTTAGAAAAACCCGGCGGATTCACTATAGGAGGGCGAGTCATCAACAGTCCGATCTTCCGCAATCAAACCCTCTCCTGTGATCACGAGTGCATGGAATATTTCATCTCATGGAGGCCACGTAAGACAAGCATCGTCGTGTGGCACAGTTCCACCACGCAGGTATGGCAAAACCGTTGGGGCGGCAGGAGGTCTTTAAGGACATGTTCTTGCGCCGTAATTGTCCCGTCTACCTATGGGGCGGGCCTCGGGTTGGTCGCGCTAATTGGGATTGTGAGCCCTATCGCTACATGCCGTCGTACCAAGACAAAGGCAATTTCTTTGCTTGGAATCCCGGACCCTCGTACTCCAACCCTTGGCCGGGTGTTCAGTTTCCTACTAAAGATGAGGAGGCATGGCATCAGGCAACGAGCTCCCGGTACATGGAGTTCGACTCAAATGCAAACGTGCATCTACCTACAGTCCCAAGCCGCCGCTGTAGCAGCAGACTCGGGCAAGATTGGCGACAGTATCGTGTACCTCACCAACTCGGCAGCCGGTCTACGCGCCAAAATGACAGCCGTCAAAAATCCGACTAATATTAAGGGCATCGTCGCCTACGAAAGCTACGGCTGTGTATTTCCCGACAACGTCAGCATCACGGCCGGCGAGCCATTTGGACCCATGGTGGCACCCCTCAAAGACTTCAAGAAGCTGGCGAAGCTCGAGGCCATTCAGTTCGCATGGGGAGATCACCGGAAAGAAAGTTTTCCCTTCCTCCAGCAGACAAGACGAGCAGCAGAGCTCATTAACCTCTACGGTAGCAACGCGAAAGTCTTCCTCCTGACTAAAGACGGGGGGCTTAGTGAAAACACTCATACCGCGTTTGCGGATATGAATAACGATGATGTGGCTGACCTTCTGGATGAGTATCTTGAAAAGAATGATTTGGACGCTTATAGGGACGATGACGATGACGATGATGAAAGTGATAGTGATACGGGTCGAAAATAATTAGATTGGAACAAGTAGCCGTAATTCCGATAGCAAATCCTTCCCGAGTAAACCCTTTCAATCGAATATATTTCTTATCATATTTCTTATTATATTTCTTATTTGCCCTCTAACCCGAGTCAAACTCTATGGCTACAATCTCTACAATTTTAAACGTCTTGGTAGATGCAGTATCCTGATACTGCTCATATATAGGATATTCTACTAGACGATTTATCGAGCCACGATATTAGGCGTACTTTTCTTAATGTAGAGGAACATTATTACATGATGGTTGGTTATTCCGTATTGAATCACCTGAAGCTATTTGTAGGGCTTTAAAATGCACATTTCATTTGGTTAAGAGATATATAACAATATGTGTGTAGGTGTTATACAGTTACCTCCTCCCAACATGCTTTCGCGGCTACATTTCGAGGCTATTCACAGTTCTCCAGACCTAGCAAAGTATAGACCCGCGGTGTCTACCCTTATATAGAGGTATCGCAACACAATGTTGCCGTCTTCTACCTCCCGTCTTGTGTAATGATAGTCCTTTCTGATGTGTCCCGGGCTGTGCCCCAACATGTACCCCCTACATTCCATAATACCAAGACAGGTATCATACAGTCACTTCTAACACCTATATATCAAAGCAATCCTCAATCCTAATTTTTGGTCGATGTATTACACCCACTACGCCAAGCCATTTTGGTGGATAGATTGAATTGATCCATGTCCCCATGATCGAAGAGGTGATATATTAAGATGTATGTAATAGGTCCGCGTACTGAACCGCGTCATTGTGCCCACGCTCAGTGTATGAATTCTACCAAAGTTCTTGTTGAAGGGTGTATTGTCTCAGAGCGAGGCGAGATTCCGCCCTCAACAGTCGCCCCGGGAATGAGAGGCAAAGTAAAAGGTATATTGGACCCCAAAGATAAACTAGGGTCTTGGGTATACGTGCCCGCCGTAGGAGGGAGCAAAGATTCCGCCAGTAAATCTTGTGTGTGTAGGTAATCATGATTCTCGCAAGTCCGTCGATTCTTCATCGACAAAGTCCTGAGTGTCGACGTAAGTTTCGATATCACGGTGTCGGCGCCCCGTGTGACGACTTGTATGAAATCCGTGCGACTACATACCTAGGTAAGTATGAGATTTTATTATTTTATTTTGTTTTGTTTTTAGTTTTCCATGGTCGAATCTCCAATCTCCAATACGTACCGTTCTCTTTCTTCGTCAAGGTCAGCAGCGTTGGGGACCGGAGGTTATCTGGGCAAGTGGCACAACGCGTCCCAATAATAATTTGTGGTTTCGCGCGCGTCAGAGGAACACCAATGAAGAATCTATCAGAGTTAGAATGATATCTGTCGATTCAACTCCGTCTAGGAAAGATAAAGTGCATTCTTCATGTCCTTTTATGAGTATTTATGTCAAGTTGTATGCTAGCGGAGTAATTCAAGTTGACGAACAATACCTCCATTGATCTATCCTCTGCTCCTTTAGCAGAGAATAGAACAGACCCCAACGAGATACTTCTACCCCGAGATTGCAGGCAAAGAGGTATCATTACCGCCGAACATGGCATCTAAAAGATGAAGATAGTATTCGCTATCACTATAAAAGGTGAAGTCTTTGGAGTTTTCTTCGACCTGAAGGACAAAAGCATTAACGATCAAATTAACAAAAGGACGGCGTTATCTCGTAACTTACCAGGCAAACCCGAGTATTCAGAAATGAAAATAGTCGGTCTCGGACTATTAATTAAAACAATCAATTCATAGTCGTAGTTGAGGTTTTTTGTTTTTTGTTTTTATGTATTGGGGAATTCGTCGATCGGGTATATCAAGGCGGGACGAGTTGAAAAGCGCCTTTTAAGAGTCGATAATATTAGCATTGTTTGGAATCATATATTTTTATAGTTGAGTAAGGTATCCTCGTTAATAGTTGAGAGGGTATGGATTAAGCAGAAGTTTTGTTGAATTAATTTGAAGATGGATTAGTTGGCTACTAAGATTTTATGGTTGTTATGAATGATTGAAGAATAACTAGGAAGGTAGATACCTGTTAAGAATGCCTTAAGGAAAATGACATAACTTTGAGAAGGCGGCTTTAGAAGGTACCTACCTAGGTAGGTACTTATATAAGGTGGAATGGCAACAATAGAGTGCCTAAGGAGGTAACCATAGACATCTGTTGAACTTAAAAAGGTACAATACAGCGGGACAACCCTTAATGATTATGGACAACTCTTTAAGATGGGAAGGCGTCAGGAAGACTACATGTACTAAATACACGGAACTAGGTACCTAGGTAGGTAGTCATACCTGGGATAATTACTACCTAGTAGGTAGCTACCTACTAACGTGCTGACACCCCAGCCATAAGTCTCCTTGGGATTTATCTTTTTTTTTGTTTCTAACGAAAAGAGTCCCAATGACTCAACGTCGAGTACCATTTAGGAAGCAACTTTTTACGTATTTTGGATATATTTACAGCACAAACCCAGAGTATCTACCTACTTAAAGTGTTCTGCTACCCGGAAACCCTCCTAAGTAATCCAAGTAAATAGACTCTTGGCTATCATCTAGTATCGTCTTTCTAATTGAATTTGTCAGGGTTCTAGCCTGTGCTACATATAGAACAAAGGCCCTTAGCCATAGTTGTAGATAGGTTCCTCGCGGAACAACGAAGTTGTTTCTTTGCTTCTTGGTCCACCTCGTGGCATGCCATCAGGCACTTCTAATGACACCTAGACTGGCCCTAAATGCCCTCTAATCACAATCACAAATCTTTGGCTTGATCTGAGCTCGCTACCTTTGACGTTCCATACAAGATCGTGGATGATGGGTATATCCCAAAATCCGACGTAGTATTTATATCGAAAAGAGTACTCGAAAGGTCCCGTGATACCTGATAGGGGGATATGGCTTGGGGCTTAGTTATTCGGATGACTATAGACTTAGATATTGAAAGAGGGTGTGCTTAAAGTGCTTCAGCTTCAAGTATTACAATGCTTATTTGAACTCTAATACGCTCGGGATTGTCACTTATATCGAAAATATCCGGGAACTCGGATTTTGAATCAACGTTTTTAAACAACTTACGAGCAAACATCTTACTTGCCCCTCACCAACCTCGTCGTCTCTACTGCATCCGTACCCGTACCTGTACCCGTACCCGTACCTAGGTACCTACGTATTTCCAAACAACCCGCAGGAAACTTAAATAGCCCAATTATCAACCCCTCCACTAAGTACGGACCAGTCCACTGCCCAATGAGGCCGTGGTGCAGTGGTTCAGGGATGACGTATCAGATAAAATTGCGTTTATTCGGGTTTTTCGGGGGCGTTTCCGGGTTCGAGTCGGGCGCAAGGCGGAAAGATTAGGCCTTCTTTTCAATGCCATATAAGCGCTGCGGCTTGAGGTCAAGGGGCCCTGCTTTTTTGGCCTTTTATTATTATTATTATTTTATTATTATTATTTGTTACTAGTTTTTAAACTGGCCGCTTCAGCCAGTCGGCCTTTCGGGAGCGAAAAGAATAGAAACACCTGGGGTAAAATGCGATTATATGATTGGTTCGCGAGGTTGTGGCTTAACTAATGAAATACTATGTAGAGAGAACTGTGATTACGCAAGTATAGGGTCTGGCGTATAAGCAACTCATGCCATCCTATTCGTAAAGAGTATGGTTGAAGAATGTAAAATAAACATTATCAAAGGCAGAAACTCTCAAATGCACATTTTAGCTTCGCCGACACGGTACGCCCCTACCAGATACATTCCTTTGTCCATTTTATAAACCAACTTAGCACACTGCCTCCTATGTAGCACCTCGAGATACTTGATTTGTTTTGTGATCACCACGGCAGATATTTGTTTATCCTACACTGCTTTCTTTCCTTTCCTACCCTTTCTTTCCTCGGCAATCATACCTACCTAAACGCCGCCAGCAACGGCACCGAGTGCCAGTCCCGTAATCGCAGCCGCAACGACCCACACGCTGCTCCATGCCGTCGCACCCGGCGTCTCAACGCCCTTAATCGTAAATCGCGTCTGGACGAAGGTATCCGCGCCTGTAATTAGCATTAGGAGCGCTGTACGCTGTATCACGACCTTAGTCTGCGCCGTCCAACCCCAGAAGTTCCATCGTACTGTCTCTCGGAGCGTCGCGCTAGCCGGGTCGAATGGCTCGTTGTCTCTAGCTGCGGCTGCGGCTTCCGCGGGCGTGAATATGAACGCGCGAGCTGCGAATCCCAGGACGAGGGTCACGGGGAGCAGGCCCACGTATGTGGTTTCGTGTGCGGGGGCTATGGACGGGAGGCTGGTGAAATATACAGCTAGGTAGGAGGGCAGATACGATATGTACGAGAAGAACAAAGTCACGCTGTAGATGGCGCCTGCGAGGAGAGTGGTGAGTATCATGATGGGGCGATCCGTAACGATGTCTGCGTTGGGCGCACGGCTGGGATCGGCGTGCACCGTAGATAGCGGACGTAGGAGACGGAAGGGGATGTATGTAGCAAGGGTCTCAATAGCCAAGGTTAGTAAAAGGGCGTTGGTGGGCACCTCGTAGAAGGCGTGTAGGAGGTAGAGCTGTTATCCTTATTAGAATTTCTTCTCCCTTCTATCTCACGCCGATGTATCTATCTACTTACGAGAGGACCATGAGACAAGAGGTTCAAGGCCGTAATATCGTAACCATCATAATTACCGAACCAGCCCAGCGCGAGTTGGAATCTGCAGAAAAAAAGACATGGTGAGTGAGGTGTTTCTGAAATTACGTCACGAACAACATATAAACCAAACAGGCGCAAGCGAGCCCAAATACTGATAAAAAAGAGCTACTCACATTCTCCATCCGGTAACAATCCCAACATCGTCCCAAGTAGTCAATAACCTCGCGTACGGCGCCATAGGACCCTTGGTGTGCCGCCATGTTAAAGAGTATCCCACTGCCGCGAGCGACAGGCTCAGGATGGTGACTAGCGGGAACTGAATCAGTTTCGGCAGCTTAGACGGTGTACTGCTAGGACGAATAACGTCGCGCTTCGAAGGCGAGATCGTCGGAGTCTCGATTTTAGTGATGGACACGACCGTAGGCCTCGTTTCAACCGCATTCTCTTCCTCGCGAGTCTGTTTCCTGGTCCGCATTTTTGGTTATGCTAGCCCGTTGCACTGCACCGCAAAGATTCTGCAACTGGGTTACGTAGGTAATTGCTACCGAGGGGGGGATAGGAAAATATAGAGAAATAATTCTCCGAGAAAAGAGACGCGAATTAATTTAAAAAGTATGACAACAAGAAAAAGAGTATGCGCCTTGTAGAGATCCGAGCTTGATGCACTCACGTGCTGTGTGGTAATTCCGAATAAAGCTGATGAAGAAATTATCGTGATATGTTGTTTACGAGTCTGCGAGTTATGCACCTAATTGAGGTAATAAGCTTAAAAAAGCCACCTGAGAAAAAACACAATGATACGTACTATAAATGGGCGAATGGTGGGGGGAAGCGTGAGCTGGAAATCGAGAGCTCTAGTTGCCCGTTTTGTAGGTATGTGGGGAAATCAGTAACTGCCTGGGGTACCTAGCGCCGGTGACGTCTCCCACGACTCTCTTCATTTCTCAGGTCTTCCTCTACAGGCTACCAGTAAGCTACCACCGGCAAGCTACCGGGCCTACACCAGCCTACGCAAGTCTACGTACCTCCTACTAAATAACCCCACAGCTGGGCTGATCGACAATAAACCTCGCTTCTCAAAACGAGCTCCTACCCTCGATCTTCCAGATTTCCGTCTTTTATCATTCTTGGTATCTCCTCTTTCCTCTTTATCATGCCCAAAAAAATCCGAGTCGTCCTTAAACTTCTGGTGCCTCCCGTTAACCGGCCGGCTCCGTTTGCAACCTCCCCGTACCAACGTGCATTCTCACATGCAGATCATCAAGATTACTGGCATCATGACTCCGCAGCTCCGCTACCCGGCTCCCTTCAACAATAGCCGGGTGTCTGCGAATAGTATAAATCTCGGAATCCTACGTATTTATCAATCAGCGGCCTCCAACCGCACCTATGGTCAGGGATATTCTAGTAAGTAAGTTAAGAACTTTGTTTGATTTGGTTTTCTTTCATAGTAAACAAATGGGTGTTATCAGCCCAGTTAATAGACATCACACGCTTTGCCTAATGAAATCCACTATGCATCCCTACGGTTTCGACAGGCTAGGTGTTCACTCGACGCTTTTTTCCGATCCTCACTTTAACCTCTTGGAGTATGTCTCCAAGTATTCGTTACCTAGAGCTCTCCATTCTTCGGTGCTGAGATTTCGGTAGCGGAGCGAACCACCTCGTTTACAAAAGTTGATATGTGACACAATGAAAACAACCAGAGCCGTTTGTCGTTTCGTGTCGTTTCTCCAGCGAGCGAACAAGCGAGTGATTTCGAATTTAGTCCTCCATACGGCCAAACATCATATCGTCATCTTCCTCACTGCTACGCGCTCTGGAGCGTCGTTCACCCTCGTCCTCATCCATTACACTATCCTCGCTATCTTCCATCTTTACGTCCTCAGTATGCCGAAGCTCCCCACGGGTAAAGCTCTCCGGCATTTGCCCCGACGGAAAGCTGTTGATAAAACTCGTACTGGCAAAGGCCGCGTGATCAAGGTACCGGGCAGGTAGTGGCGGCACAGGAGGAGCATCATCGGGAAGCCTAGAGTCTCGGGCTCCTCCGTTGCTACCGAAGCTGCAGCTAAGTAACTCAATGGCTGTTGCGAGGTCGCGATCATCTTGGCCAGTGTTGTTCATCCCTGAAGAAGGGGGGCGCTGGTCCGTACTAGCGTGACGAGCGTGGCCGAACCCAGTTCCGTTTGGCATGCTACCCGAAAAGAACGATCCCGAAATAGCCGACTGGTACGACCGCGCAAAGTTACTTCCGTTGCTGTCCCTCTTCGGTGTTGACCGGTAAGTAAAAGGATTCGCACCGAATGCGTCCAGATGTGGAGGCGGAGTGGTATCGGCCGAACTGCGACCATCGTGAATATCTGAGTACCCAGAAGCGGTGGGAGAAGCTGATTCGGGATCGCTAGCGAAGTCTTTGGTTGAGTCTGGCGGAGTGGTCGTTTCCGTGTTCATGGCGACAAGAACCGAAGCGGCCTCGAGCAGTTGAACTTGCTGGTGCTTGGATATAAGCAGTTTGGACGTGAGAGACCACTCGGGAGTATGTTCCCACCTGGCAAGCAATTCGTCAACAAATGTCCACGTTCAATTACTCAGGGTTTAAGGGGTCTCGGCTAGTCCATACTTGTCCCCGGGACAGGGAGATACTCTATCCACAGGCCTGGGCAAGTGAAAGCATGTGGGAGGCAGTGGGCAAGAAAATGGGCACCAACAAATGCTTAGTCAAGCAGCTGCTATGCTTGTATCCTTTCCCGCACTTGTCGCAGCGAAGTTCAATACGGTTGCTCTTCCTGCCCTCTTTTGTCAGCGGCTGGCCATCGCTCGCCCGCCGCACACGAGCATTTTGGGGATCATCTTCTCCCTCGTCGGCGGACATGTCGTTCGAGGAGTCCTCGATAGCGTTCTCTGGGCCCTCAGACCTCATATTCATCGGGAATCTATGGGTCGGCAAACTAGCAGGCGGGGAAGGTAAACTACCCACGATGGTAGATCGGGGGGCGGTAGGCTTGGACATAGTGCCACGGCGGGAATTGACAGCGATGGACACCGGTCTGATTTTATCCCCTACTTCTTCGAGAGCGGCGGCGACAGCTGCGACATTGGCAGCGGTGCCAGTCATACTCTTTCGACGTGTTACGCGGTGGGTGGCATTGAGAGCGCCGGACAAAGCGGAGTATGTGTGAGAGTTATTACGGGAATGGGACAATGGTCTCGAAGCGCCCAAGGAAGACGCTGTGCCCGAAGAAATTGATTGACGGTGCTGGTTCAATGGCCTCGTTGGTGTTTGCATCTCCTAGAGTGATAGACACAAGTGATCAGCATGACTATCCTAGTATCTAAGGCGGGCTAAGCGGGAACGGAGAGGTAAGAGTGAGGTAGGATAAAAAGGCAAGTGTTAGTGCAACATGCTTGGTTTTACCTTGGAAGAGGCCATTGCCGACCACGTAGAGAGTTGAGCGACAAAATATTTGGTTCGAGGATTTATTTACACTTTTTTGGGTACAACTTGTGTCTTACCGGGTGAAGAATGATACCAAAAAATAATAAAAAATAGGCAAGAAAGTGGAAGCAAAAAAGCAAAGCAAGAGGGTGTTCGTCGGCAATGGAGGGTGAACTAGGAGAAGTATTGGCTGATACCTAGGGTGATAGTGGAGGGCGGACGCTGGGAAAAGAAAAAAGCCGTCCGATGATCTGTAATAATTTATTTTTATTTTTATTTTTATTTATTCTTTAACCCTTGACTTGAGGAAGGAACAAAGGTCATTTCATTGCACAAAAAATAATTTTTTATGGACTTCAAGTGTGAGCAGCTACGAATAGTACCTAAGGTATGTAGGTATGTATTGGAAAGTACGTTTAGGCAGGTACAGACAAGACCAGTACAATAAGGAGGTACTGAGCTACAGAGATACAGAGATACATACCTCTTTCGCTAGGTCCATTAGGTGGTCAAGTCCGAGTTGAATAATTATTAGGGAAAATGGGCTTGGAAACTGCGCCTTCGTTTTAGCTGCTTAGGTACCTACCTATTTTACCTCCTACCTATGGTTTAATAGATTAATCGACTATGCTCCTTCAATGCATTACGATATTTGATGGTGTGCATTGCTTCAGATAACGCTAGATCAAAAGCTGCTAAAGTTATGCTAAACTGGTTAGGTAGGTACCTCTTGACGTTAGGGAAAGAATTAAAAAGCTGGACTGTGCCATGTGGTATGTTGAATGGTGCGGTAGTGATCATGGTGGATTCAAAATTGTTCATTCCCCTACCTAAGAAATTCCCCCCTCCCCCATTCAATCAGTCGGCCCCCCCATCTCTTTCCCCGTCCTATCTTTTCCCAAGTGGAATCCACAAGAGTGCATTCGAAGTATTGAAGAGATACATGTATGTAGGTACATATGAATACCCACATTAATAATTGATACATACTCAATGCATCCATATGGACAGCATACGCGTTGTGCGATAAGTACCTAGGTAGTGTACGTATTGTAGGTAGTTAGCGCAACCCCCTTGTATTCCCTGTATTTCAAGCAGGTAGGTACCTACCTAAGTACCTCCACAGAGAATTACGGTCAATACATACTACATACTACATACTACATAATATGTACCGAATAGCGCCAATCTACGAGCTTGGTCCGCATGTGCTAGTTGGATAAGCTTCAATCCGGGTCGGGGTTCTGTCAGGCACAAGTTCAAACTTGGAAACAAGTATACGCGGCATAAAAAAGGGTACAGACATAAACCTGCTTCCCGAAATTCTTAGTCGAGGTGGTATAGTAACGACCATTGGACACGAAAATATGACAAAGTGGGAAAAGAGCCAAATCATTGCTATCAAGTTTGTGTCTGTCTGCCCTGTCTGCCATGTCTGCCAGCCAAGCAGATTGTCAGTCGGGCGGACGACAAGGGGGGATACGGATGCTAGGTAGCCAGCATAATTCATCAATTGAGATTGAGTAGGTAATTACCTACCTACCTATGTAAACCCTTTATGAATTGGCAGACGTGTGCTTGATTCAATGGTAATCATTTTGGCTTGGAAGATAAATAGCATAAAATCCAAGACTTTCCACTATACCTACCTCTAGGTATACATTAACTATAGGAAGTAAGTAACTTAGGTATCCAAATATAGACGTGTTACAGAAGACTGATAGTATCGGGATTGTATCGGGTCATAGTATCCAAACTGCATGTGAATGAAAAAATAATTTTTAAGACAAAAATGGCCGATTTCGAGAGGCAACCCACATCAGAATAGATCTATCTTCATGTCTGAAATAGGACGAAGTAGAAATTCAACTGCCTACTCTGTACATTCCTACTTGCACGTGGATAGCTCCAATGTTCGAATGGAAGCTGATGTGTTACTCCCCTGGCCCTCAGAGCCCTGCATATTCCTGTCTACACATGTACCTTACTACCTACCTTACTACCTTATTTCCATGTCTGGTAAAAGATAGCGGAGCCGGACAAACAGTACGCGGGCTTTGAAGCTACGAGCGATACGCCCGTTGCGTATTATATGCGGAATTTGCCTATCATAAAGCGACAGCAGTAATCCGTTGTGCACATCTTTATTAACAAGTGGCAGTATTCAGTATAACGTGGCATATTATACTTGCTATTCGCGAACAACTCTACGAAGAATAAAAAAATTTATAAAAACCCTCTACATATATGTTACCTCATAAGTTTACATCCAGCATTTTAACTGGTACATCTACGGACATACATATGTAGCAATGCCGACCTAAGTAATGATTTATCATTCGTCCGTCGGAATTAGATAATAATATTGTTGGAGTAACACCCTGCCAAAGATTTGGACCAACGAGGGGGTATACGCAATGAAAGGAGGAGAAGAAAACAAGGGGTAACCAGTTACCTTCCTTACCACAGCCCATATGTACACCCCTGAGAGGTATTCATGTATTTATTATATTAGGTACCTCCCGAGCTTGGAGCTGCTAGCGTGTCGCCGGTATGAATTCCTACAAGCTGGATCCGCCATTCAAGTATAGTCTGCTTATACTCGCTTATACCGTAACTAATCAGACAATAAGGTTTTTTTTTTTTTTTTTTATCTTGAAAGCGCATTAAGCTGGAAATGCTAGCATGTAAAATCTATCTGCTTTGATGTGTACAAATCCATCTATAAATTCTAGTACCTACCTATATATTCGGGTTATTCCACTCCTTTATGGTTAGTACACTTGTAGGTAACAACCTCGAGACTCCTTGTGACCGGACCAAGTCTATAAATTGAACAAGGACCTCACCATACATGGCGGTAGACTTGAACCCCGGACTGCGCGGATCAACGCTACGATCGTAAGCGCGTCACCTGGCGGGTAGGGTTCACCCCTGGTAATTCCTAACAACCTCCATAATAGAGCTGCTAAGAATATCTGGCTGTTGTGAGCGGTATTTCGTATTCTGCCTGTTCTGGTTTCAAAGAATCCTTTCTTTTTCTCCGGCTGTTGAATAACTATGATCTTACATTGCTTATATCCGTTTAGTAAGCTGTATGAAAAGAGTATACGGAGGCATAATCGCATAAATTTCACAGACGCTTAAGATACACTATTTCCATGAAAGCTTCAAAATAGTTGGAGGAGGGGTTGGTCCAAGAAGAATATAGTGGGGAGTTTTAGTATGGTTACGCAGCATAGAACTGAAGACATAGCAGGTACCTTATACTTTACACTACGCTACCTCCTGGGTACTTGTATCAAAACGTATCTTCCTAGGTACCTATCCATCTATACAAATCTTCAAGACATTACTCCAGCTTCATGTATGTATTTCCAAGGTTACTTACTATATATATATAACTACCTAGTTTCTAATCGGATTGTCCAAATTTCCCAACGGCATCGTCTTTACACCAATAGAAAGCATCAATTCGGTACTAATAGGGGTGAAGATAAACTTATTAGTTTACTGTGGTCACAAATTTGGCCGCCTTGGTAATAATAGATCCTAATTTTTACTTCACTGAATGGGTAGGTAGGTTTCTCAAGCCTCAAGAAAGAAAGAAAAAAATCCACGAGACCAGCAAGGACACTTGACCTTTCCGGATGCAGGTACTTTCGCGCATGAGCTTCTCGCGCGGGTGGGTGGCAGAATTTGGAGAAACCCAAGAAAATTCACTATACTTACACCTCAGTTGTGTCTTCTTACGCCATCCTCCCAAGATCTGTCTCATCGATTTCATTGGATAGAGATGATGTACATAATACTACATAATGGACATATGGACCCACCAGCATACGTGCACAGATGCGTATTGGGGTAAATCGACAGTACCGTGGCTTATGCAAGCAGCAGTACGTGTCTATCAACTCTCCCATCAGATTTTACCCAGGTTCTTCTACGGGTTTCGAACATGCTCTTCGAATGAGACCTCGCTCAGCAACGCGAATGGATAGTACTCTCCAACGCTGATGAAGCAAGGGGAAAAGGTTTGAATTCCGACCAAAGAACTTTTTTTTTTAAGAGCTAGACTCGCATCCTTACAGATCAAACTTTTTTTTTTTTTTTTTTCATCCAGCTCCTTCGATATGCAAGCGACCAAGGAATTTAATGGTCTAGACCACCAAGGATGCATATCAAGCATCGACTCATACTTACTTCTCGGTATAAGATTTATCGAGACGATGTAAAAAACTAAAAAAATTAAAAAATAAAAATAAAATAAAATAAAATAAAATATCGTGAGTTTTTTAGACAACGGCTCGTCTTCTCCTTCCTAAGTGAACCGTAGCGTCCGCCACCGTGACAGTCCATTCATTTTTCGATTCGAACCAGTCGACGCGGGGTTCAACCATCTGAGATCTCTCGCCACGGACTAGGCATTGAAAGGGTATCATAGCATAGTCACGGGCTATGGCATCGGCATTATTTACCTTTTTTTTTCCCTTTGCTATATTATTTTTCAACCCACCTGATTTGATATCTTTATTTTCATTAGGGCCTACGATAATCTTATTATTAGCCAATGGGGCGTATCCTACTCTACGGCCGGCGATATAGACTTGGTACCACGCTGCCAAGACCGAAGTTCAACTCACTTACATTAGGGATGCCCATTATGCGCATAATAGATCTATTATGTAATATAATATATATAATGTATATTATGTACATAATATGTATAATAATACAGTTATTAAGTAATTAATATATAAAATTTTTTTAGTTTCAAATACATAATTTAAAACATCTCAAGTAATACCTATTATGATGTAAATCAATTACAATTTAACCCCAAATACCTTTTAAAGATATTGAAATGTACAGCCAATTCGAGCTAATCAAACAAACCCATTTTTAACAAAAATGGGTAGCTTATAAGTATTATAAATAGTTATTATATATAAGGTTAGATTTAATAAATTTACAAAAATATTTGATAAATTACTGCCAATATTAAACCTATTTAAATACTTAAAAATTTAATATAAATTTTAATAACCCTCCAACCAATAATATTTCTATATACATATATAAATTAAATTAATTGTAATAAAAGATTTTATAAATTTAAACTATAAAGGTTATATATTACAATAGTTTAGCATTTAGTACGTACAAAAAACAAAAAAATAGGAGGTTATTTGAATTAGTTAATTTATTGTTTAAACCTTTTAATTATGAGGTTTTAATTATTATCTTATTAAATGATATTTATAAGGAATATTATATTAAATTTAAGGTTTTTATACAAGAATCTGAATATATAAACATTATATTTGATGGTTTAGATGATTTTATTAAATATTATATAATTAATATATTAATTTAATTATTAATTAGATTTGTTTTTTATTGGAAAACAATTGATATAAATATTATATAATAATTAATTATTAATTAAATTAATATTTTATTACTTTTATTATAAGAAATTATGATTGATAATTTAATTAAAATTAATATTATTAGTATTGGGCTAAATGTATGTATAAAAGAAATAATAGTGAAAGTAAATAATAAGTAAAATAATGTAGTAAGACTTATATATTCATAAATCTTAAGGAAGAAAGTTATTTATTTTGAATTTAATAAATTTAAAACCTTTATATATATAATATACTAATTATGTAATATTTTTTTTATTTATTATAAAAGTTTATGATATTTAGTAATATATAACCATCATTTACTTTATTTCTTTTTGCAAATAGTAGGTTATAAACTATCATTAACTTCTTATTTTACTTAACTTTTTAAATGTAAATTAATTTGGTTATTTTTTATTAATGTTTTTATAGTTTTATTAGGGGAGGTTTTTATTATAACATTAATTAAGTTATAAGTTTTATAGATCTAATAAATATTATTTATTTTTCTATTCTTATATAATTATTTTAAAATTATAAAATTTATTATTAACCTTTTCTTATTAATAATACTTATTTGTACTAAATATTGGTACAAGGAAAATGAATTGGTATAAAAAATAAAAAAAGCTTTAAGAAATGAGAAATGTTTTAATATAATATTAATAATATAATATATAATATATTTTATATTAAAATTTTAAATTATATTATATATTTTATTAATAAATATATTATAAGTGATGCGTTTATATTTAGTGGATGATTAATAGATTATATTATTGGTAATTTTAATCTTATTATTTTAATTTGTTAGTTTTTTATTATTTAAAACAATGATGTATCCAATTTGTAAATTGAAATCTTTATTATTTATGAATGAGTTATTAATGAAAATATATAGATGGAGGTTTTGGAGGTTTAGTTCAATATATTTAAGTTTATAGGTTTTATTATCCATTTATTAAATAATTTTAATATTTAAAACTTTAGTTTTTTTAATTTTTGGTTTTTAATATTAAGTAATAGTTGAGTAGTTAAAAATTGTTTTAGATTAATATATAAAAGTAATGTAAATTTTTTGAACCTTTTATTTTATAAATTTATTAATTATGTTTATAATTTTAATATTTAATGGTTTAAGTTTTTTAATTTGATTTTTTTAGGTAATTAAAATTCTGTAATTATTATTATAAATTATAATATAAATATTATTAAAATTTTTTGTTTTTTTATTTAATATTTTTTAAGGATATATTTTAATATTAATTTTATTAAATATTTTATTTTTGATTATAAGGAATTTTATAATATTAATATTAAAAATATTATTTATTTATAAATTAGTGATTTTAAAGGATTCTAAATTAATAATTAATAAATAGGGGTTAAATATTAAAAACCTTATATATAATTTGCGCTAATAATATTGAAAATAAATTTTAAATTAATATATATTAAATTTAATAAATCTATATAGTAATTTTATAATATATAATAATATTCTCTCAGAATATTTATTTTTTAATTTAGTTAATAGATATATATAGATTATTTATTATATTAATATTTTAAATTAGATATATATTATAATAATGTTTTATATTATAATTTTCATTTTTTATTAATATAAGAATAATATTAAAATTAATATAAAATATTAATTAACCTTTTAAATAATAAATACATAAATTATAATAAATTCCTTATCAAAATCACCATAACCTTAAACTATTAATTTTAATTTCTTATATAAAAAGGAAATATTCTTACCCTTAATTTTACAAATCATTTATAATTTAAATAATATAATATTTTAATATATTATTAGATTATACATCTCTAATTATAAAATACTATTTTTAAATAGGGCATCTAACTCTTTCAAATTTAATACTTCATATGGCTTTCTAGGTGTAATTATCTTTCCATTTATTCATAATTAAAAAACTAAAATAAAATCAATCTATTCCTTATTAAAAAAATATATTATAACCACATAGGAAAAATCATTAATATATATAAACTCTTCTTCTAGAATAAACTCATAATTATTAAAATTAAAATTAGATTTAAATAATTTAAACCTTAATTATTTAACAAATATAAATGTTTTTTTTAATTATACATAAAACTTAATATAAAAATTTTTAAATATAAATATTTTACTAAATATATTTAAAATAACAATTATATTTTTATTAATAATTATAATTATTTTATAAAAACTTTTCCAATTACCCTTTTCTTAATAAATTAAAACCTCACTACCTATCAAAAATGATATAGATAAGGTCTTTTAAATATTCAAACCATTCCTTATATTTAAAACATTTTTAATTAACTATTGTAATTTAATCTTTTTAATTTCAATTATTGTTTTTTAAATAGCTTATATTCTTATAATTTGAAAAAAAATAAATAATAAATTTATATTAATTTTAAAATATATATTAAAAATTAGAAGGGTAGGGATTAAACTATTTAAATTAACTATATTATTTATTATTTTAATAGTTATTTATAATTATAATATTTTTAAATTAAAACCTTAAAATTTATCTATAATAATTTTATAAATTTTATAAATAAGGCTATAATACTTTTTTACTTTACTGATAGATTAATAAATTTTTACTAATATTTAATAATAAATAATTCCCATAATATATACCTCATTTTTAAACTTAATATTATTAAAGTTGGTACTAACATCATAAATAACTATATTAGGAAATCCAAAATAAATATCAATCCAATACTATTTAAACATCTCCCAAATTTCTTTAATTAAGATTATTTTCATGAAATATACTATTTAAAATCCAATAATTATATTAATTATATATAAAATAAGGTATTTATTAAAATATATAATATTAATAATTATTTTATAATTAAAATTTAAATTAGGGTTTTTTAAATTAAACTTAAACCATTATAAAACTTTACCTTTAATTTAACAATAATAACAAAACTTATTAATTTCTTTAATATTATTAATATCAATATCGTAACTTATTTTATCTAATAATATATACAATTTATCAACTAATAAATAATTGAAATAAATATATAACCATTATAATTCAATTTTTATAAAAAAAATAATATCTTTAAAATAAAATTATAAATATCCCCATTTTTATATAATTTTAATTATTATACCATCCTTACAAATTAATTAATTAATTATATTATTA